>BLBF01000055.1:10350729-10363359 GCA_015471245.1 Laticauda colubrina | reverse complement strand
TCTCTCTCTCTCTCTCTCTCTCTCTCTCTCTCTCTCTCTCTCTCTCTCTTTCTCTCCCTCCCTTACTCTCTCTCTCTCTGTATAAAAATGAAATACCACTCACGCTTCATCACAAAATCTCCAGAACCATAAAGCCTACAAACTTGAAATTTGGCACGTATGTTTTGGCTTCTAGGTGCTCGCTAAGAAAGGATTTTTCGAAATGACCATCAGAGCCTTAGTATTTCCTATATTATTACGATTAACACGCTCTGATGCTAAGGAGTTCTACTCCCCCTTCCCACCTGAAAAGAAATCTCTTCCAAATGCAAAACAAGCAGAGGAGAGGAGTTTCAGTTTTAGTTTTATGGCACCAAGCAGCTTTAGTACAGAACAGTTGAGCTATACCACGCCGAAGTTTCTTGCTGTCTCCTTGCTCACACAACAAATATTGCTTCAGTTTCCAAGCAGCCCTCAACTCTCTCATATACTGACAGGACGCTAGCCAGATGAATACGGATGGATGCTGGGAAGAATTCCCCCCCACCTTATTTTCTTTCCCCAAAACTAAGCCTGACCACATAGTTTTGTAGCGAAGCACGGGTATCGAGCTAGTGTTGCTATAAGAGAATGAATTGAACTGTCTGGTATCCAGTGACCGGTTTGGATCAATGACACCTCTCCATCACCAGCTTCTTACAATTCACATTTAATTTGCTTGGCTGCACAAGCTGCCCACGCTGGAATGCCCATCAATCTGGCCTCTTGCTGGCTGTGACCACTTTGTTGCAAATTATATACATAGTTACAAGATGTTTTGTTATCTTGGGCATTTACTGATTATTATCTTTTGTGCTCAGAGAATTTTTATGTTCGGGTCCAGTTCCACCTGGAAATAACTGGACCTTCCCTATGGTAATTTCTCCATTACAAGGTAGTCCTCGGCTTTATGACCACAGTTGAGCTCAACCTTTCTGTTGCTAGGCCAGACAGTGGCTGTGTGAGTGTAGCCCCATTTTATGACCTTCTTGCCACAGTTGTTAAGGGAACCACTGCAGTTGTGTGGTTGGCTTCCCCATTGACACTGCTTGCCAGAAGGTGGCAAAAGGTAATCATATGACCCATGGGACACTGCAACCATCATAAATATAGGTTATTTGCCAAGAGTTGAATATTGATCACGTGACCATGGGGATTCTGCAGTGGTCATAAGTGTGAAAAACGATCCTAGGTCACTTTTTCAGTGCAGTTATAACTTCAAATGATCACTTGTTAAGTTGAGGACTTCCTGTACCAAGTCCTGCTGTCTTTAAAATCACCCAACTATCATTGTGCCAAGATAATAGTATAGGCCAGTGGGGTCAAACTCAAGGCCTGTGAGCTGGATCTGACCCACGGTGTGCTTAGATGTAGCCTGTGAGGCTGTCCTAGAAACAACAAAGGTCTGGCTTGTGATGCTGCCAGTGAAAACAGAGCTTGGAAGGGCAGCCTGTAGCCCTCCCGAGCTCCGTTTCTGCTGTCAGAGGGTTGCAGGAGGCCATCGCAGCTGAAAACGGATCTTGGGAGCCCATTCCTTCTGTCAGAGGGTTGCAGGAGTCTGTCGCAGCTGAAAACGGAGCTTGGGAGCCCATTTTTACTGGCAGAGGGTTGCAAGAGGCTGTCACAGCTGAAAATGGAGCTTGGGAGCCCGTTTTTGCTGGCAGAGTGAGTGCTCAGGCCGCTACAAGCGCCCCTAACACGAGGGACATCAAGCTGGCCATGCCCACCCCAACCACACCCACCACGCCCCCCTGAGGTCAAACACAACCCTGATGCAGCCCTCAGTGAAATCGAATTTGATACCCCTGGTATAGGCAATTCTTCCTTAATGACCATAATTGGGACCTGCGACTCTGCTGCTAAGAGATGTGGTTGTTAAATATGGCAACGCATGACCATGACTGACTATTTCCACTGCTGGCTTCTTCATTGGCTGTGCTTGTTGGAAATAATCCATTAAGTGTGCAAAAAGCCAATTCATTCCTAGGTTGCATTAACAGAGGAATGGAACAAGATCACATGAAGGGTGAATACCACTTTATAATGCCTTGGTAAGACCACACTTGGAATATGGCATCCAGTTTTGGTCACCATGATATAAATGTTGAGACTCTAGAAAGAGTGCAGAGAAGAGCAACAAAGACGATTGATTAGGGGACCGGAGGCTAAAACATACGAAGAATAGCTTCTAGAGTCTACTTTGATGAAAAGAAGGATTAGGGTGACATGATAGCAATGTTTTGATATCTCAGGGACTGCCACAGAGAAGAGGGAGTCAAGCTATTCTCCAAAACACCTGAAGGCAGGAACAAGAAGCAATGGGTGGACACTTATCAAGGAGAGATCTAACATAGAATTAAGGAGAAATTTCCTGGAAGTTAGAACAATAAATCAGTGGAACAACTTACCTCCAGATTTTTTGAGTGCTCTAACTGGATGTTTTTGAGGAAAAACTGGACAACCATTTGTTTGGAATGGATGGTATAGGGTTTCCTACCTGAGCAGGGGTTGGACTAGAAGACTTCCAAAGTCCCTTCCCACTGTGTCATTCTATTATTCTGTTCTGTCAAATGGTGATGGTTATAAAAACTCCAAACAGTTGCAGGTCTTCCATCTGCATTTAATGGAATTCTTTGTTTGCCATCCATGCATGCACAAAGAGAGAATCATCTGTGCCACAGGAAACAGGATTTGTACATTGTCACCTCTGGCAAACAATACGACAGTTAAACTATGGAATGAAAACTACATCCGACATCTGAGTCAGTAGAAGCTCTGTTCTCTGGATCACAAGGGTGAAAGTGGTTTATCTGGCCATTCAGCTCCTTTTCCCACCTCCCCTGTCCCCAGCAGTCACAAAGGAAGTGACTCTAGGAAGAGAGGGGATCACTCCGAGAACCCACAAAGGCTGAGGTCGTTGTATAGTTTTGGAAAATAAGCCAGTAATTGTTCTTTTAACCGATATTGACAGCTCCTTTCTTTATTCCAGTCAAAAAGAAAAGAATGGTCTTTAATGTATACAGAACAAAGGGTGTTAGTGATGGGGACTTCCCGTATTGCAACAAAACCATAAGGTGGTTGCTTGGGGTTAGGTCTTTACCAGTGGTGGTATTCTACTGGTTCTGCCAGGCCGGTTGTGCCGATGAGCAGCGGAGAACAAACCAGTTCTCTCCAACGCTCTGCTGTTGGGCCTACCCACCCACCGAGACTCCCATACTATCCTTTATTCTCTGCTTTTGAAATGCAGCTGCTTTGCGCGGCACAGCAGATTGTTGCGCGTCAGCTGCTGAAGCGACAAGGAGAAGATTGCAGGAGGTGAGACGCACCGCCTCTGCGCCTGCGTTTGGCGCACGCGCAAAGTGTGCCCGCCAAGCCACACCCACCGAACCGGTGGTAAAAAATATTTGAAACGCACCATTGGCCTTAATATACATGTCCCAGGATCATGTCTCAGGATGCAAGCTGAGCCAGTCATGGGGACCAAAGGTTTATTCTTCCAAGCTTCTGACATCCTGAAGAAGAGAGAGAAGTTCCCTGAGGATGGGCTCCAGCGTGAGCCAAAAGGATAAACCTTTGGCGTCGGTGACCGCCTCAGATTGGATCCTGAACAGGGGTGGACTTCAACAATTTTAGCAACGGGTTCTCCACCCAGTTGCTGGGTGGGCGTGGCCATGGTGGGCATGACCTAGTCGGCCTCCTGCACCACAGCGGAGGGAGGGACTACCCTCCCTGGGATCCTGAGGCTTTCTCTGAGCCTCTGGGAGAGTGAAAATGGACTCAGGAGGATCTCTGGAAGCCGGAAATAGGCCTGTTTCTGGCCTTCCAGAACTTCTGGGAGGGCAATTTTTCACCCTCCCCGAGCCTCCATGCGTGCCCTGAACTTACCTGCATCCAAAACAGGCCATGTTGGGATTCCTGGGAAGGGTGGGGAGGGGTGGGCGGGGCCAGCCAGAGGTAGCATTTGGGGATTCTCCAAACTGCACAGAATCTTAGCTAGGGGCTCTCTTGAACCCCTGCGAACCCCTAGCAGTCCACCCATGATCCTGAATCATTGTGGTTTATTAACCATGGCTTAAGATCGCATAACATGTGAAGTCAACTGATTTTGGACTATTCGGTTGCATCCAGAATGCGGATTAATTTTAATGAAAAACAGGCAGAAGTTGTTATAAACAAATCATTAATTCAGCCAACCGTAATTTGGCAAGCCATGCAGCATACTCCACTATAGTTGGCCTAAACCCAGCTTATCGAAGAAAGTACAGTTGCACACTGATCCATAAACTATAGCCTGCTGATAAGAACATACAGCAACCTAAACAAAAATGAGCATGTTGTATGAACTCTGACAATGAATGCGACTCTGGCCTAATATTTCAACAGTTGACTGGACAGGGGAATCCCTGATACCATTTCCACTTGGCAATGAGTTCATTGGATCAGTCACTAACTGAGCCCTCACCCACACCCAATGCTTCTACTCATTTTCAGACAGACATGGTAGAATGCATATAAATGAATTAAATAAATGAAATACAATTTCATACATTTTCAGTGAACTCAGGGGGCGGGGGGGGGGGGCGCTAATCCATTTTCTAGGTTTATACAATTTGCTGTCATAGACTAACCGAATGGCCTGATTTGTGCCACTAACTGAGCCACAAGAAACTAGCCAAGATTAAAAAAAAAACAACTACACAGTTAAATTTCTGTCATTAGGATTTAGCTGACCTGCTTCAGTATGTTACCTGAACACAGCTAATCTCTCTCACTTTCCTTTTCCAGGCCAGTCTGCATGTGAAGTGGATCAAAGTTTTAATTTTTTTTTAAAAGGTTGTGTTGTTTGTGGAGAATTTACAAGGAAGGGAATGTACCAAAGAACCAAATAAATACAAAATTATCCAGAGAATATTAAGAAGGACATATAAGGAGGCTTTTAAGGAGAGATTAAAACTCCTGTTTAAGCAAAGGGTTGGATTAGATTAGACCTCCAAGGTTGCTTCCAATTCTATTCTTCTGTAATTCTTCTGTAGTTCTGTAATTCAAGGATTATACATGAATGGTCAGGGAGCACAGAGCTTGTCCACTGATTGTCTGGAATCCCATTGCTCCTACCTGGAGCAATGACAAATATAGTCCAGATTCTTTTTAGCCTTACAAAATCCTTGATGAGAGCAATACTTAGCCTAAAGTTATCTAGTGAGGCTTATGGCTATATTGGGAATTTGAACTAGTTGCAATATGGAACGCTGAAGTTCCTGCTTCATCTATCAGGAACTTGATCTTGTATAATTACTCTTTCAATCCTAAATTACAGAGGAGAACATGCATTGCAAGGATCTTCAAAATTGGCAAGTTTAAGACTTGTGGACTTCAGCTCCCAGAATTCCTGAGCTAACATGACTGGAGGAGGAATTCTGGGAGTTGAAGTCCTCAAGTCTTAAAGCTGTTGAGTTTGAAGACCCTGGATGTATTGCTATGATAAGAAATAGTCCTGACCCAATTAATCTTGAAACCCTCCATCTGCAAACAACAATCTCTTTTCTTCTTCTTCTTCTGTTACGCTCCAGCTGGATATACTTTACTATTCTGGCTAATCATTCAGATGCTTTGAAAGATTTAGGATTTGCCTAATTCTGTAATCCATTCCTTCCATTATGAACAAAAAGGGGTCGAAGAGGAAGGGGGGGATGATGAAGCAACGCAGGAAGTAGGTAGCACATGGGTACGTTCAGGGGTGGGCTTCAAAAATTTTAGCAAAGAGTTTTCTGATTGGTTGCTGGGTGGGTCTGGCCATGGTGGGCATGGCCTAATCAGTCTCCTACACCAGGGCGTTTTTGCCCTCCCCGGGCTCCGGAGGCTTTCCTCAAGCCTCCTTTGGGCTCAAGTCTGGTCATCTCCTACAGTTGTTTGCCTACAAACAGAATCTTGCCAGACTAAAGCAACTATCTGCATAACTATAGAATATACTCTGAGAACTGCTAGGGAAGGTCTGTCTTTGCTCTTTTCCTGCCCGCCAGACATTCCAAGCTCTGCTGCCTCTTTTCCTTCTGGGAGGCAGCCCCTCCTTCCTGGAATTCCAAATTATGTTCCATCACAGTCTTCAGGATTGAATTACAGAGTCCTTAGTGTTCTCTGAACTTGATTGTTTGCTTGCAGATGTTTCATTACACCATTAATATATTATCAGTGCTGGTGATGTGGGGTTTGTTCCCTGTGTAGCTTGCCCTGAAAGTGTTGGCCAGCGTGGGGTTTTATATATAAATAATACCCTAATCAAGGACCTACCCAGGAGAAAATCACATGCCCACCAACACTGACAGGTCAAAGTACGATGTATAAAAGTAAAGGTTCCCGTCGCACATATGTGTTAGTCGTTTCCAGCTCTCGGGCGCGGTGCTCATCACCGTTTCAAAACCAAAGAGCCAGCACTGTCCACAGACGTCTCCATAGTCATGTGGCCGACATGACTAAACTCCTTCAAAGGCACACAGAATGCTGTTCTCTTCCCACCAAAAGGGTCCCTATTTTTCTCCTTGCATTTTTACATGCTTTTTGAACTGCTAGGTTGGCAGAAGCTGGGACAAGTAACGGGAGCTCACTCCATTACACGGTGCTAGGGATTCAAACTGCCGAATTGCCGACCTTTTCTGATCGACAAGCTCAGCATCTTAGCCACTGAGCCACCATGTCCCTTTAACTATAAAGAGGGACAAATCCCATATTCACTAACACTGATGATATTACCTAGGCTGGTCATGAAAAGTCTGCAAACAACCAAATGCAGAGAGCACCAAGGACTCCAATTTAGCCTCTCCTGTCTGATCTGGCAGGAGTTTTTAATCTATCCAGTGCCGTTGTGTTTGTTATGGCACACTCTTTTGGGGCCCCCTTGTATTATTATTTTGTCTGTCTCCTCCACAGACTTCACGCCAGGGCTAAAGGAAAAAAAAATATCTGGGTTTAGCTTTGAAAAGAAATCTGGATGCATCAACTTCAGCAACAGAGTGATCAATGTCTGGAATACTCTATCTGACTCTGTGGTTTCTTCCCCAAACCCCAAAAACTTTAACCTTAGACTGTCTACTATTGACCTCACCCCTTTCCTAAGAAGTCTGTAGGGGTTGTGCATAAGCGTACCAACGTGCCTACCGTCCCTGTCCTATTGTTTCTTTTATTTTTCTCATATGTATTCATAACTATGTTTTTACTTATGCCTATTATCTTGTAAGCTATTGACAAATCAAATCAAATAAAATAAAAATAAATAAATAAATAAAAATAAAAACTTCCTTAGTCAAGTCTTCAGATTCCCCTCCCGGGAGGTCACGCAAAGTTAAAAGCTTGTTCAGCCAGAGTTAAAAATAGGCTTGCATGACTCATATATTCAGCAAACTTATCTGCTTGAGAATCTGTGGTGGATTATTATTGTAATTGTTATTATTATTAGAAGATAGATGTGCAACCCAGATGGTGTGATTGTTCTTTTTAATTCCTCGAAGCTTCCTTTTTGAAGCTGAGATACTGCTATAGCGATCAAGGAAATTCTGTAGTTGTGCTAAGCCGCAGCCTGTTTTATCCATAGTCTAGTGAATAAGTAATAATGGCCAAATTTATATAACACATGAAGTGCAACTAAAGGAACTACTGTACATTGTGAGGAGGCAATCTGCAAAGACTGTAAAAGTAGTCCTTGAATTACAACCATAACCGAATCCAAAATCTCTGTTGCTATGTGAGATATTTGTTAAGTAATTTTTGCCCCACTTTATAACCTTTCTTGCTACAGTTAAGTGAATTGCTGCAATTGTTAAGATAGTAACACAGTTGTTCACTGAATCTGGAGCTTTCCTATTGACATTGCTTGTCAGGAAGTCACAAAAAGTGAACACATGACTTCCGAGCCATTGGAACTGTCATAAAGAGGAACCAATTGCCAAGTGCCCGAATTTTGATCACATGACCCCGGGAAAAAATACAGTCATAAGTCACTTTTTTCAGTGCATTGTAACTTCAAAAGTTGCTAAACAAGCCCTTTAAGTGACAGTGTGATGCTGGCTGGGCAGGATCAACTTTCCAAAAGTTTGGCGAAGGAGTTGAAACAAGCCTGAGACCCAAAATGAGAATTTGGGGTTTTACCGATTAGATTGCTATGTATTTATAGAAATGGCTAGTTTATATTACTCTGAAAAAGCAAAAATGTTGTGGTTTGATGTTAATGCTTTATTATACTGCAGCAGAGGGAGTCGGAAGTCAATGCTTTCTTTTCTGTTCCCCAGCACTTCCTCACTTCTCTTCCCCTCCTTTCCCCTCACAGTTTTCCTATTTTCTTTTGTATTGTGTGTCTTATTTTATAACCTAATCAAAGTTAAAAAAAAGAAAAAAGAAAAAGAAAGAAAGAAAGAAACTGGCTTGTTTTAACAGAACATGATCAAACAATATCATTGATGCATCAATACTTGATTGGAAGACAAGCAGACATTTTACAGAGTGATGGTAGGGTGGATATCCTTAGCAATAGCAATAGCACTGAGACTTATATCCTGCTTCGTAGTGCTTTATAGTCCTCTCTAAGCTGTTTACAGAGTTAGCATATTGCCCCCAACCATCTGGGTCCTCATTTTACCCATCTCGGAAGGATGGTAGGCTGAGTCAAAGGGAGGAGGATCAGGGAGAAGAGGGAAAGCGGCCTGCTCCTTGCCTCACACCGACAGCTGCATTGCCCATTTCTCCTTTGCAGCTCAGTGCCCAGGATTCACTTCGATAAGGGGGCAGGAGTAATTTAACAACCCAACTGGTGCAAACCAGCTGAATCCCACCACTGGATATAATCCTCACAGTGGGTTTGGACCAACATAGAATAGTGGACTTGCAAGCAATTCTTAACTAATGGTTAAATGTTTAATTCAGAAATAATTGTACCTTTGTTTTTCTACTGAGAATCCCAAAACTGGGCAAAGCAGGATTTATTCTCTCAGGAGTCCCAAATGCTGAT
Organism: Laticauda colubrina; assembly: GCA_015471245.1. Taxonomy (NCBI): domain Eukaryota; kingdom Metazoa; phylum Chordata; class Lepidosauria; order Squamata; family Elapidae; genus Laticauda; species Laticauda colubrina. Next base: position 10,354,346 of record BLBF01000055.1, on the reverse strand, counting down.
TGTACCAGATTTTCTTGTAAGATTATGAGCTCTAGGTCTCAGTTTACTGTTTTCAAGCTTTCTTCTAATCCACCGCCCCATTTCTCCCCGAATGCCCCAAACCTTCCCTGAACAGGTGCAAACTGCTGGAAGAGTACATTGAATATGACTTCAGAGCATTGATTCAATTTGATTGATTTTTTTAAAGTGTTGTCCTTTGTCCACTGCAGGGTTGCCAGAATGACTACGCGGATGGATGCACAGAGGCAGCTGCAAAACCCATGACCAACTCTTTCAAGGTAGGCTTGTTTGCTAAAACAGAAACGCCTGCAGGGGTGTTCAGTTCAGTGTGGGAAACTCTCCTTGAAGGATAAAGAGAATGATGGACAAGCAAGACCTGGAAGGGTGCACTGAGGTTAAGCAGGATCCAATCTGGGTTGATCACCAGGACCAGAGTTTTAGTCTTCTGAGCTTTGGGACTCATGTTGGAGCTCATCCTCGGAGAACTTCTCTCTTCCAGAATGTGTGCTTTGGGCTACTCTATGCGTAGCATTTATGGTTGTATGTGTTTTTTAAAATTATTTGTTGATGGAGGTGTTGATAGCCAGTTATAAATCATGGTCTGTTGTTTCCTTGTGCTGCTAAATCCTAGACTCTTAAGTACCTGATAAGCTGGTGATAAATCAACATTTCTGTTGACCAGTGGTGGGATTCAAAACTGTTTACTTACCAGTTTGGTGGGCGTGGCTTGGCTTGGTAGACGTGGCTTGGCTTGGTGGACGTGGCTTGGCTTGGTGGGTGTGGCTTGGTGGGTGGGTGTGGCTTGGTGGGGAAGGATTCTGCAAAATCTCCATTCTCTCCCCACCTCACTAAACTGTTTTCCAGCTCCATCCTCCTGGGCAGGGCAACAAAAGAAGACCCAGCTGACCAGCTGGGACTTGATGGGAGGCAGAGAATAGATGGGAGTGGGGCTAATCAGAGGTGATATTTGCCGGTTCTCCGAACCACTCAACGTTTCTGCTCCCGATTCTGCAGAATTGGTCAGAACCTGCTCAATATCCACCTCTGCTGTTGACTGACAAGGGGCTTCAATCATTTCTCTGGCTATCTTAGTACCTGCTCAGCCAACAATTTTAGTAGCTGTGAAATTGAATGTATGTCCTTGTTCACTGCAATGTTCTCTGGAGTCTTATAAAGCACAATTGTCTTGTGTCTCATGAGGCAGATTGTGAAGGATGCTTCTGCTGGGAACATTCAGGGACAACGGGAGCAATTTCTCTCTCCCCTTTTGAATGTGCATCTTTGGATTACAGGTAGTCCTCAATTTACAAAGTTCATTTAGTGACCGTTCAAAGCTACAACAGCACTGAAAAAAAGTGGGTTATGACCATTTTTCACACTTACAACTGTTGCAGCATCCTCAAAATTCAGATGCTTGGCAACTGGCCTGTATTTTGATGATTGCAGTCTCCTGTGATCATCTTTTGCAGCCTTCTGACAAGCCAGATTCACTTAACAACCATGTTCCTAACTGAAGAACTGCAGCAATCCACTTCACACCTGTGGCAAGAAAGGCAGTAAAATGGGGCAAAATTCACTTAACAAAAGAATCAGGAACATTTTCCTCTTCAATTTGGCTGGGCCTCAAAATATTGGAACAGGTTTAAAAAATGGGCAAGTCAGCTTTCATATTTCCTCAATTAGGACCTCTGAGAAGGAAATGAATCAGTGTTTTCTTATCCTGTCCTTCCCATTTTTGCATGAGATGTAAACATAACATTAACATTTAATTTTCCTGCCCTTATTCAGGATGGAGTGTATGGGAGGTTGGACTAGATGAACTACAAGGTCCCTTCCAACTCTGCTAATCTGTATCAGGCTACTGCGAGGTTTCAAAGAAAGAAATGTCAAAATTCTACCTCAAGGAAAGAAAAAGTGAGAGCTATACAAATCGAGCCTGTGAATTCCTTCTTAACCATCAGGACCCCTAATATGTTACAGTGGTACACAAATATGATTAACTAGCTTGATAGTCGTGCTTCACTATGAAACTATGTGGTCAGGCTTAGTTTTTGGGGAGGAAAATAAGAGGAGAAAAAAAATTCTGCCTCTACCAACCAGCATCCATTGGTATTCAAATGGCTACTGTCCTGTCAGTGTGTGAGAGAGTTGAGGGCTGTTTGGAAATTGAAACAGTATTTTCTGTATGAGCAAGGAGACAGCAAGAAGCCTGGACGTGGCTTAGCTCAGCTGTTCTGTACTAAAGCTGCTTGGTGCTATGAAACTAAAACTGAAAGTGAAACTCCTCTGCTTGTGTTTTGCATTTGGAACAGATTTCTTTTCAGATGGAGAGAGGGAGAGTAAATAATAATATACGAAATACTAATGATCTGATGGTCATTTCAAAAAATTCTTTCTTAGTGAACACCTAGAAGCCAAAAGAGACATAGGTGCCAAATTTCAAGTTTGTAGGCTTTACTGTTCTGGAGATTTTGTGATTATATATATATAAAATCCATATGATTATATATATATAATTCCAATGACAAATTTTGATGTGTGTGTGTGTGCTGTTCAGCTTCCTTCGGGTATTATCCCACGTCATTGTAGTGCTTTTAAAGTTGTAGCAACGTTTCAGCAGAATCTCATCTGCCATCATCAGGCTTCTGTATGGAGTTTGTATGTGTGTCAGGCTATCACAGCCGTTGGTTTTAAATTTGAGGCTAGCCTACTGCTGTGCCAGGATGTTTTTTTCTACATCCTGATTGGTTGGGAGTCTTGGCCTGCGTTTATTGGACTTGGAGTTTGTTTGATTGGTGTTTCTGGTTTCTTCTGTCTGTTTGTGGCTTTGATTGGCTGGCAACACTGTGTTCCTGTATTGGAGGCTTTCAGTGCAGCTTGACTTTGCGTGAAAGGACGGCTATTATCTGTTAGGAAGCCAGGTTTCATCTGGGTGCCTGGTGGGGGGGTGTTTGAGCTGGAGGCATCAGAGGGAGTCTGTTTGTGCCCAGGTGTTTGCCTGGCTTGTGGTGTGGAGATCTTTCTATTTGAGAGTGCAAGCTTCCAAATGATTGACAAAATTGACAGATGTACTCCAAGACTCCATATACAAACCTATAAACACAGACCCAACCACATATCTGGAAAAATTAACCAAGAAGAAAATTATAACCAGCCACATAAGCAAAGAAATCCAACAGACGATCATCCCAAGAGAAAAATCTTCTAGATGCCCCAAATTATATGACCTCCCAAAAATGCACAAAGAAGGCATACCTCTCAGACCCATAGTCAGCTCCAAAGGAGCACCATTACAAAACCTAGCTAAACACTTAGCAAAACAACTACAGCCCCATGCTGAAACCGCAGCTTCATATGTACAAAACTCATACCACTTCTTAGAAATGATCAAAGATCTACACGTGGAACAAGAAGATCTGCTTGTAAGTTTCGACGTGGTTTCACTATTCACTCAAGTTCCGATGAAAGAAACTCTTGAAATCATCAAAAATAAATATCAACCAGCCAAAGACCTCATGGAACTAACAGAACACTGCCTAACCAACACATATTTCATATACAAAGGACAAAGATACAAGCAAATTGAAGGAGCCCCTATGGGATCACCACTGTCACCC
>BLBF01000055.1:10316482-10350329 GCA_015471245.1 Laticauda colubrina | reverse complement strand
TGTGTGTGTGTGTGTGTGTGTGTGCGCGCGCGCGTGCTGTTCAGCTTCCCTCGGGTATTATCCCACGTCATTGTAGTGCTGTTAAAGTTGTGGCAACGTTTCAGCAGAATCTCATCTGCCATCGTCAGGCTTCTGTATGGATGTGGGTCTCACCCATACAGAAGCCTGATGTGATGGCAGATGAGATTCTGCTGAAACGTTGCTACAGCTTTAACAGCACTACAATGACGTGGGATAATACCCGAGGGAAGCTGAACAGCACACATGTCAGTACCCGCGAAAGCTTAAAAAAAACCATATATATATATTCGTGGCTGCCTTGGCTTCAGCACCTAACTGTAGCTCTTCGTTTCCTGATCATCCTCAGTCTGTACTAACCAGGTTTGACTGAGTTTAGGGTTGTCTTTAAATCAGCGAAAAGGGAGCAGAATATCTGCTATAGCTGCTGGAACTGGAAATCGAGGGATTAAAAATGTACTGCAGACACTTCCCTGAGGAATCTTGGCTGACGCAGGAAATGTTAACCTTGGATTGCCTTTTAATTTTTCAGCAGAGCGTTCTGATGACCATATCATTTTTCTTAAAAAGAAGTTCCTTCTTTTTCTGAACATGGATTTAGAATTGACTTTCCTATGTTACATTTTATTCTTTGCAAGTCTGCTTTTTAATCGCTGACATTTTGGGAACAGACATACTTCTGCAGCTGCAGTTGATAAACTTAGACATCTGTCAAAAGCAGAAGAGAAAATTCTTCTCAGCTTTACATCTATCTTTTTAGACTTCTTTCTTTTTTAGGTGGAGATTCTTCTATTTCAGGAGACAAACTTTTTTCCAGAAGAGAACTGATGGTGCAATTTTTGTTATATCGAGGCCTCTTTAAAAGTCTTAATCCTATTATTTTTATCTGTTCTTGCTCTTTATGCACTGATACAGGTAATCCTCAACTTATGACCCTAATTGAGCCCAGTCATTAAGTGGGTTGTCACATGACTGCACCCAGTTTTATGACCTTTTGCACAGGTTATAAAACAAAACACTGTGTTCATTGCGTGAGTGTGGCGCTTATGAAGTGAATCCATTGTCTTCAAAGAGCGGGATTTTTTTGCTGGAAAACAGAAGGAAACACATTTCTGACAAAAAAAAGAATGTAAATTGGGGTCACATGACCTCAGAATTCTGTCCGCAGAATACCCATTCCACTCCCTCAAAAGGCAGAGCAAGTCACTATGTGGCAGCAAGCTCAAAAATGGCCGACCAGGCCTGGGGCCAAATTGGTCTAGAAGCTCAGGCCCAAGTTACAGGCTGACCCCTGGTTTAGAGACAACAAACAGCTCCTGACCTCCAGGAACAGTTTGCATGGAAAGGCACCAAACTGTACACCCCCAGCACCTTCCGGGTCCAGGTCCTGCAGAGAAGTCACGAGGCCAAGCAAACCGGCCATTTTGGATTCTTAAAAACCTGGCACCTGATGAGGAGACCATTTTGGTGGCCAAAATGAAGAAGGACATTGAAAGCTATGTAAAAAGTTGCGTGGCGTGTGCCGCAATAAAAAATAAAAAAAAAAAGGCCAGGGAAGACTTCTGGGCTGTTACAACAAGTAGCCGAGCCATCTCGGCCTTGGGAGGAGATAGCAATGGATTTTATAGTGGAAGTCCCAGAAAGTAGGGGAAACACTGTAATTTGGACAGTGATTGAACCTTTCTCCAAGCAGGCTCATTTTATAGCATGCCATGGTCTACCTTCAGCTCACCAGCTGGCAAAATTGTTTCTGAAAACATATTTACTGGCTCTACGGAGTCCCAAAGAGAATGCAAATAGCCACAAATGCGGGTTGGTTGCCGAGCACTCCAAGTGTAACCATGTGACTCGGTGGTAGGGGCCTCTATTGGAATTTCGTAGCCCTGGGGCGGTCCATCATAACCTTAAATATTCACTAAGCAACCCATCATAAGTCGAGGGTTATCTGTATTTATTTGTGGTTTGATATGGCTTCACTTCTGTTGTCTGAGCTTTAATTGCCTTGGGAGGTCAACACAGATAGATGGATCTAAAATTTGAAATATGGAATAAAAGTAGATGTTTCTCAATTTGTGTGTGTGTGTGTGTGTGTGTGTGTGTGAGTGCAGATGCTACTTTCATAGTAAGCCCTTCTTTTTCGTTACATTATAGCAGGTTATGCAATATTTCAATGTAGCACGTGAAATGCAATTAGCAAGAAGCAATTAGCAAATTTAGCAAATGCCCGTGAAATCCAATCTCTGAGAGTCAGTTCTAGAAAGTGGCACTTCTCCAAAAATAGAATTTGGGATTGTGGGTCAAAATGCAAAGACCCTGCATTCTTTTCCAATAAATTTTGGCAGATATGTTTGTGCAGGAGATAGATAGCGGCCAAGTAGAGTCAAGAGTTGGGAAAAAGAACTGTGGGAAGTGAAGTCTTTCTCATGAAATTAGGATGCAATCTGGTAAAAATGCACCAGAGACTATTCCAGATGTTAGCAGAGTAAGTTTCAATCGTCTTCTAAAACTATCAACCTCGACAGAAAAACTGAGCAGGAAGTTTTAATTAATGTTTCCTTCATTGAACTGAATGAGGATACAGGTATTCCTTGAGTTATGACCACAATTTCTATTATTCTGAGATAAGGGCTGTCAATTTTTAAAATGTAATTTTGTCTTGTTTTGTTCCCTTTTCTCACCCCAGGCTGATGATCTTATTATCAACCCATCTACCACGTTGAAAGAGAAACCAGACCCAAATGGCTTAGTATTTGGAACAGTTTTCACAGACAATATGCTCTTTATTGAATGGTCCTTTACATCTGGATGGGACATCCCTCAGATTAAGCCCTTGGAGAATCTCTCTGTGCACCCAGCCATCTCAGCCCTACATTATGCTGTGGAAGTGAGTACAGCGATAGAATGAAGACAAAGCTCATTCTATCTTTTTCATTAAATTAAAATAATAATAATAATCAGGTCTTTTATATATATAAAAATGTGCTTCTTTTTGTTTCAGGTCAGTGCAAGTCTCCAAGAAATAGAGTTTCTTTTCCCAGCCTTCTCCAGCTGTGTTGGAGTTTAATTCCCATCCATCACGGCTGGCTAAGAATGATGGGAGTTGAACAGATCTGGAGAACATCAGATTAGGAAAGAATGATTGATAAAGAGGGTGAGGAATGAACAGTGAATGGGTAAGGCTCAGATTTTGAAGATAGTTTTGCTGATCTTCATCTTCTCCAGGAATAGGTAGATAAGAGAAGTACCTGATGTTTTCCAACTTTCAATGTCCCTTGTTGGCTTCTACTTACAGGTAGTAAGAAAATGCCAATGTAGTGTCACTTACCATTTTTTTCTTTAAAAATGGCATTTGTTGGAGATACATCAGTCATCAGAGAACATATGCATCACATTTTAGCTTCTTCTAAAATGCTAGTACCCATGTTTCCCCCAAAATAAGACTGGTCCTTATATTATTTTTTGCCCTAAAAGACACATTAGGGCTTAATTTCCAGTTAGGACTTATTTTGGGGGAAAAATGGCACTAAATGCATCCATCTGGTTGACAATCTTAACTGGGGCGTATTTTGGGGGGTAGCTTATATTACGAGCATCTGGAAAAATCATGCTAGGGCTTATTTTTCAGTTGGGTCTTATTTTGGGGAAAACAGGGTAAGTAAGTGTTGTTGATGATTTAAGCATCACACTAAACTTTAGACATACTTTTTTTAATAAAGAAATACTGAGTTAAGGAACTATCACAATGTATAAACCATAGTAGCTAACTTTGCAAGACATATAAACCGCCAAACCAGTCCTCATTATGGTTTAGTACCATGTGTGAAACTAACCAAGAAATAGTCAAGGTTTATTCTCTAGTTTGTCAAATGGCCAAAGACACATTTGTGATGCTGTTTCTTCATTCACAACAGCTATTTAAGGATGGTGTAGTTTATTATTATAGCTGCCAATGCAGTATGTTTATTTCATGGCTGACAGTACAACATGGGGGAATAAAGACAGGGACAATTTTTAGAATTTATCACTTCCCCAAATGCAGTTCTTCACAACTGCAATGTCATTGAAGACAACAAATAAAAAGAGCAACAGCTAATCAAAAAAGCAGTAAATTCTGAGAACCATACTTTATCCCACAGGAAGTGCTCAATCTCTGGCCATCATTTAGTGACTGTTCAAAGTTATGATGGCACTGAAAAAAGTGACTTATGTCCAATCCTTGCACTTATGATTGTTGTCATTGAATCATGAATAACCCCATTATTCATGATTGTGCATTGGATGTTTCACACTAAGCACACCACCTAAATCAGGAATGGCTGCTATTTTAAGTTTGTGGAAACTTAAACAGATAATTTGCGATAAGCCTTGATTTTACATTCTGGTTTCTTTACAAAAAGTTGGTTCTTTGTGTTCAGATATTATAGGCTTTTCATTTAAGACCTGCTATCCCTTCATGAATCTTTTTGGTTTTTGGTTTAGTGTGTCATGCAAAGACAGCTCCACTCTGTGTTTTAAGGCCAATTTGCACTCATACACCCATCATTTGGAAAACAGGAGTATTCAATGATGAATGGTGCATTTCCAGAAGAAAGCATAGTGTTTGCAATGTAGTGGAAGTGCTATCTTTATGTGGGGGTCATAATGCATACAAGTTATCATTCAATTCTGTGGGTATTGGAAAAACAAGGCAAATTTTGAATGAGTTTTGGGTCAAATAGACTGTGCATGTGTCAGAAAGCAAGTTACTCACCTGTACTGAAATGAATTGGTAACTGCCAGAAACCAGCGTGGTTACTGAGCAAAGCATCTAGGGCCCAAGGTTCTAGATCGTAGTCCAAAACATCAATGCAAGTTATATTCCATTTGTGTCAGAGCCTTAATCAAGGGCACGTTTTAGGTGCCAGAAAGTGAGGAGAAAACGTGGAGCAATTCTTTCAAACCCCTTTCTTTTTCCTCTCCCTCTCTTGTGGTGTTTGTAACAATCAAAAAAACTGAATCTCAATAATGAAACGAAATGAAAGGGAATCATACTTTGATTTGTGCCCTTCTAGTGTTTCACAAAAATGTTGGTGAGGAATCTAGACCTCAACCCTTTTCCTCCCTTTTCTCTTTTTTGGGGAAGGCTCCACTGGGATATTTTTCATTCCTTTCTGTTTTGATTGATTGATTGATTGATTGATTTTAAGGTATAGGGAGTTCTCGACTTACGACAGGTCACTTAGTAACTGTTCAAAGTTACAACATTACTGAAAAAAGTGACTCACAACTGCTTTTCATCCTTACAACTGTTGCAGTGTCCCCATGGTCACGCGTTCAAAATTTGGATGCTTGGCAATTAACTCATATTTACAACAGTGGCAGCATACTAAGACTTTTGCAACCTCCCAACAAGCAAAGTCAGTGGGAAAATCAAATTGATTTAACAGCTGCATTACCAACTTAAGAGGTGCAGTGATTCCCTTAAACAACTGTGGCAAGAAAATAGGGCAAAATTCATTTAGCAACGGTCTCACTTAGCAACATACTATAAATTTGTGGCTCAATTGTGGTCGTAAGTAGAGGACTACCTGTATTTATCTTGCTGGTGCAATGATACATTTTTTTTTTCAGTTTTTCTGGCTGAGGAAATCTAAATCAGGGGTGTCAAACTTAAGGCCCACAGGCCGGATCTGGCCCATAGGTTGCTTAGATCTGGTTTGTGGGGCAGCTTTGGAAACAGTGAAGGAGTGGCCTGCGGTGCTTCTCCGAGAGAAAATGGAGCTCAGGAGGACCTTGCGCATCCTTCCTGAGCTCCATTTTCGCTGGTAGAGCTCTTGGGCCTTCACATGCGCCCCCGACATGATTGACGTTGAGCTGGCCACAACCCCCCAATTGCCTGAGGTCAAACACAACCCCGATGTGGCCCTCAATGAAATCGAGTTTGACACCCCTGATCTTGATGTATTCACAAAGAGCAAAGAAACCACGCTGGAGTTTCAGGCATTTCTCTCTCTCTATCTCAGAGTAGCGTTACTACTGTTAAACTCGTGATCTCAAATCCTCACTGCTAACAATGAATCTGCTCTTCTTTCTTTTTTTCTTTCCTCATCTACATTTGTCCCCCATTGTTTTTCATCATTTTGTTTACTTTTAACCTTTATTGCATCACGTTTTCCTCTAGCCAAGAGGAGTGACGGAAGCGAAACTGCTCCAAATGCTATGGCTTAATGAATACACAGTGGGTATAACGTGAGATGAAATGTTCCTTCTTTGTGATCTGTGACTCCTTGGATAACCTGGCTTCTGCCAGCTTTGTGGATGGTCTAGTGGAATCTTCCTCCTGCTTGGGCACCCTCCAGATATGCGGGAATTAGATTTTTCTTGATGGCCTATCCGATTCTGGCAGTTGAAGTCTATCCCTGGAAGAGAATATTCATCGCTCAGAGTTGAAATGTGGGCTCCTTGGTGCTCTCTGAACTTGGTTGTCTTCTTGCAGATGTTTCATGACCTAATGAATCTGCATCATGGCATTAATGATGTCACCGACTTGGATAATGAAACATCTCCAAGAAAACAACCAAGTTTGGATCAAGGACACCACAGTTCAGTCCTGAGCCATAAATAAATCTCTCTCCAAGAAAACAACCAAGCTTGAATCAAGGACAGCACAGTTCAGTCCTGAGCTACAAATAATTCTCTGTCCATCTTCAAGAGAACAACCAAGCTCAGAAAGCAGCAAGGATCCCACGAAATCTGCACAGCTGGAGGATGGCCAGAGATTGAGAAAGATTGGTTAGCTCGGCATTGTAGTGACAAATAACAGAGATCAGATTCTTCTTCTAGTATTTGATTCTAGGGATCCGTTGGTTACACTGTGAAATAAGACTTGACAGTACTGTAAGATTTCTAAAATAGATGAGTCTGCTCAGAAATAGAGACCCTGTGCTAGACAGTTGAAGCAGCAGTTGTCCACAAACCTCTGAAAGCCAGTCTCTTGACCAAGTTAAATAACTTGAGATTGCTGTTGAGTTGACATTACCTGAACAGTTGAAATACAAAGAGCCAATGTAGTGTAATGGCTAAGATGGTGGGCTAAATATGGGAGTGATCCAGATGCTGATCCACCATTAGAAAGAAAATAAGAGGAGGAAAATATTGTGCATTCCACCCTGAATGTCTAAATGAAAGGAGAGATAGGAGTTTAACAAAGAGACAATAAAATAAGTAGTGATAATTGTATGCGTGATTCATAAATCATACTCATAGCATTCACTGGAATGTATTTTCAGAGAAGTGGGAATGAAATGGGGACAGGTAAGGGGAAATCCTATTCAAGGAATGAAGAGGGTTAGTTGAAATTCGAGACAAGACATCCTGGAATGTATTTGGGGCCTTTTCTAAGGATGTATTGGCTGTCCATACCCCCCAAAATTATGAAAGCTCAGTCTTTTTGGAAAGTTTATAGAGACTCTAAACCAGAGACTGTTCATAGGCCTTATTTAGCCTCTCACTATCTCTGAGTGAAAGTGATAGGCTATCACTAAGGGGACACAGTGGCTCAGTGGCTAAGATGCTGAGCTTGTCGATCAGAAAGGTCAACAATTTGTAGTTCGAATCCCTAGCGTTGAGTAACGGAGTGAGCTCCCATTACTTGCCCCAGCTGCTGCCAACCAAGCAGTTCGAAAACTTGTAAAAATGCTAGTATAAAAATAGGACCCCTTTGGTGGGAATGTAACAGCGTTCAGTATGCCTTCAGCATTTTGTCATGCCGGCCACATGACCATAGAGACGTCTTCGGACAGCGCTGGCTCTTCGGCTTAGAAACAGAGATGAGCACTACCTCCTAGAGTCAGAAATGAATAGAACCTTTACCTTTACCTTATCTCTGAGAGACCATAACAATACTTTTTAAAATAATAGGTTATTCATATTCTCAGTTTTGTTTTTAAAAAACTATTGTCCTTTCAATATAAAAATATTTTCAAAATAATACAAGTTTTCCCAAAGTAAAGGTAGAAAAGCAAACTTCAAAAGCATTTTTTCTTTTTTTTTGGGGGGGGGAATCAGATTATCTAGACCTAGTTAAAAAGTTATCCATTAAGAGCATGAAAAATGAAGTTATCTTCAGTCATAGCTAGAATTATAGAATTGGAAGGGACAATTGAGATTATCAAGTCCACCTTTCAGCTCATTGCTGGAATCCAATTGAAAATATCTCTGAAATTTTCTGATATCATGAGGTGACAACACCACTTTATAGAGCACCAGTGAGACCACACTTGGAATATTTTTATAATTCTGGTCATCAGGATACAAAAAGAAGGCTGAGACCCTAGAAAGTGTGCAGAGAAGAGCAACAAAGATGATTAATGGTCTGTAGGTAAATCACATGAGGAATGGTTGAGGGATCTAGGTATGTCTAACCTATCAAAGAAAAGGACTAGAGGTGACATGATAACAGTTTTCCAGTACTGGAGGGGCTGTCACAGAGAATAACAGTTTTATGTTCTGTTGCTGATCAAACTTTGAAGCAGAATTCACTAGTAGCTAGTAATAGATCTGTTGTATCTTCCATCAGCTATGAGTCTTGTAGAACCAGCAGCTATAGAATTCCAGAGAACTGTGTAGGAAAAGTCAGAAAAGCCATTCAATCCAGTGGCTTTGAGTTAGACTCAGGAGCAATTCTTGGTCAATAATGTTTGTCAAAAGTCTGGATTGGGGCAGATTAGGTAGAAAAGTTCTCGACCAATCTGCTTCACATTCATTCTAAATTTCCCATTAATACTGTAATTAAATGCAACATTTGAATAGTTAAACAGCCGTGTCAGTAATCAGTCACTATCCTAATAGAAAATTAAATAGGAAGTTTAGGATAGGAAACTCCATGTGCTGAGATGTTGAGTGATCCTCTAAATTAATACTTACATAGCAATGCATGTTAACATGCAAGAAGCAAATGGCATCTATCTACAACTCATTAAAGCAGCTGCATCTATTTCCAAGCTGACATAAGTGCTGTGAGATTCCAATGTCTAGAATAGATGCAGCTGCTTTAATGACTGATGGACATTTGAGTTCATATTCCATTCAATTTCATGAACCACCCAGAGGCATTTGCTGAGATGGGTCAAATAAATAAACATTCCCTTGCCGTCCAAACAATCTCTTCCTATTTAGCACATCTGGAGTCATGTAGAAGTTTTCCACCTGCCATTTGAAGCGAATGAAACAATGGGCTCTTGTTTTAAATGGATACAGTTCTTTCTGTGATGTTTTGAAAGAACAAGAATTTATTTTAACAGTTTGGTTATTTTAATTATGGGTGCATGCGTTAGGCTGAGTGTGTAATTGTCATTCCCAACTGTTCTCTTCTGCTTCCTTTAGCTGTTCGAAGGCATGAAGGCATATCGAGGCGTGGATGGCAAAATACGCTTGTTCCGACCAAGACTCAACATGGACAGGATGTTACGGTCAGCTGCGCGAGCAACTTTGCCAGTGCGTAATGCAAACATCTGTTTTTCTTCTTTGACTAGAATAAGTGGGAATAAGATGGTGGTCACGTTCCCTTGTAATCAGGCATTTTCTACTTTATTCTCAAGATGGTTGCAGTTGCAATTTCTCTTGGTAATGTTTATTTTTTGGTACTGATTTGATTGTGGAAGGTGCCACTACCGATGTTGCTATTTTTCATTCCACCTCTTTCCATTGCTTCGATGCCTGCTTCCCACACTTCCCTCCAAGAAGCTTATTTATTTATTTTTTTAGAAAAAGGGGGACCATGGTTGGAGAAGGCCTTGAGTACCAATACAGGAGAATATTTGTAGCTCAAGGTTGAAATGAGGGTCCTTGGTGCTCTCTGAGCGTACTTGTTTTCTTGCAGACATTTCATTACCCAAACTAGGGAACATCAACAGCACTGATGATGTTACTTACTTTGGATAATGGAACATCTTCAAGAAAACAAGCAAGCTCAGAGAGCAGCAAGGAAGTCTTGAGCGGCATTCACCCTTAGGAATTAACTTGAAATGCAGGAAGCTCTGAAGACAACAGACTGCTGGAAAGATGATAATGGAAGGAAAGAGGAAACATGTGCACATCCTTCTCAGTCCCTTCATTCTTGAGTTCACGCTTCATCCATGACAACATAATTGAAGTTATCTTCAAGTAGTGTCTGCTATCACCTCTGTTTTCCTGCCACTGCCAGAAGGAAAAATACTTCCCAACAACACCCTTCTATGATTATCCTTTTGAAACCTGATTCATATCTGTCATAAAGCCACTTAAATCAATTTATTTCTTGGGTGGTTACACCATAAGGTTCTTTAGCTGTGGTGGCTCGGTGGTTTGAATGCAGTATTGCAGGCTAACTCTGCCGACTGCCAGCAGTTTGATCCTGACCAGCTCAAAGTTGACTCAGCTTTCCATCCTTCTTAGGTCAGTAAAATGAGGGCCCAGATTGTTGGAAGCAATAGGCTAAGTCTGTAATCTGCTTAGAGGAGGTTGTAAAGCACTGGGAAGAGGTATATAAGTCTAAGTGCTATGGTGCTATAGCTTGCTGCACACTAATACAACAGATTGGTAGACATTCTGGAACATCCCTGCCTTTGAACAACTAACTGTTGGAAGAAATGTCCATCTGGGTTCAGTTCAAAATGGGAAGGAAGACATTGGAAACTTGGAGGCTGCTTGGAAGGATGGTTTAATGATGAATCAGAACCAAGCACATGTGATTCTCTGTGGTGCAGTGGTTAGAGTGAAGTACTGCAGGCTACTTCTGCTGATTACCAGCTGTCTACAATTTGGCAGTTCAAATCCCACCAGGCTCAGCCTTCCATCCTTCTGAGGTGGATAAAGTGAGGACTCAAATTGTTGGGGGCAATCTGCTGACTCTGTAAACCGCTTAGAGTGGGCTGTAAATCACTATTTTATAGTGTTTTACACTATAAATTTAAGTGCTATTGCTATTCTGGGTAGCAAACCACATGGAGTGGAGAGAGAGGGATATTTATACCTTCTCTTGGGCTTTGAACTGGAGCTTCCTGTTCCTGTGAAAGAAATGTATCCTACTAGTTGTCAGACTTCCAGGGGATGGGGGTCCACCTAACCTTGTAAGCTGTTTGGGCCCCAGGCTTGGTTGAATCTTGCTGGGTGATGATATAATGAAGAGGCTTTGTTCTGAAAGGGTGTTGGGAAATTCCTAGTATGACTTAATGGCTTTGCCCTGGTTTGGATCATGAGTGAGGGCTAATCCTATCACCCGGGAGCTGAAGGCCTTTTGTCTTGTAGATAGGATGGCCAGTCTTTCTAGGGCTATTAACCCTAGAATAGCCCTAGAACATTTCATTCTTCTAGGAGAAGGATGGGTGCTAACTTTCTACTCAACCTAAACCAAGGTTCTTGTTTAGGTGTTTCTGCTTCAAGATTATTTCTAATTGTTGCCTTCTTCTGTTTCAACTTGCAGGGATTTGACAAAGAAGAACTTCTGCAGTGTATCCAGAAACTGGTGGAAGTTGAGAAGGAGTGGGTACCCTATTCAACCTCTGCTAGCTTGTATATCCGCCCTACTTTAATTGGGACAGAGGTAGGGAGAAAGTACTTTTTTAAAAAATTCTTTCTTTCTTTCATTCCTTCTCAACAACCTCAATGGCAACCACAACCACACAAAAATAATGATATCAAGTCAAGTCAATGCTTATTATTACAGTCGAAGACTAGAGCAAGTTAAAAACACTCAGGGAACATCCGGTTAAAAAAAAATCTAGCATAAAAAAATAAATAGACATTAAATCTACATTAAAACCACAATTTGACACCCAAATTGTTGGTTGCACAAAATGAACAAAATACAGCATGGGCCTAACAATAGCATAATATCAGTCCTTAGCCTGTAGTCATTAAATACTAAAATGCCAGAGAGTGATTGATGCAAAAGGGTTTGTGGCATTAATTGTGTAAAATAGCTATGATGGCTTAATCGCCTGTTTCCAATGAATCCCCAGCACTGCTTCACAAAATCTAGCCACCTTTGTGATGTCACAACATCTTAATTTTTATGTGCTCATGTCCCAGTATCTGATGCAAGGATTCATGCACGTTTTATCTCTTCTTGGTGCCTGCTCTGGTCTTCCCTGGCATCGTCTGTGAACTTTGCCATTGTGTCATTGCTTTCTGGGAGCCAATGAAGACAGGTAGTCCTCAATTGACAAGCGTTCAACCATATGAGCCGTGGTGGTGCAGTGGTTAGAGTGCAATACTGCAGGCTGCTTCTGCTGGCTGCCTGCAATTTGGAAGTTCAGATTCCACCAGGCTCAAGGTTAATTCAGCCTTCCATCTTTCTGAGGTGGGTAAAATGAGGATGCAGATTGTTGGGGGTAATGGGCTGACTCTATAAACTGCTTAGAGAGGGCTGTAAAGCAGTGTGAAATGGTATATAAATCTAAGTGCTATTGCTATTGCTATTCATTTAGTGACCAAAGTTGCAACTGCACTGAAAAAAGTGAGCAATCCTTGTGTCCATTGCAGGATGACACAATTAAAATTCAGGTGCTTGGCAACCAGCATGTGTGTAAAACAGTTGCAGGGTAATGAAGGGTCATGCCATTGCCATTTGCAAACTCTCCAGGTGGTTTCTGACAAGCATTAACTTAACATCCATGTGATTCACTTAACAAATGCAGGGTTTCGCTTAACAATTGTTCCAAGAAAGGTCATAAAATTGGGTGCGGCTCACTTTTCACAACTGCCTTGGTTAGCAATGGAAATTCTGCTCCCAATTGGGGTTGTAAGTTGAGGACTGCCTGCGCAAAGTCTATTTAAGCTGAATCACATTTTTTTTTTCCTTTTCTGCTTGGAGTAAAACTTTGAGGTCCTTGTGGTAGTGAGTGACAACTTCTTTGGGTTTAGGACATCACATTCCATGGGAATTTATCTGGTGCTTCCTTAGGGATAAGGAGAGGAAAATAAAAAGAAATAAGGACCGCCTGGCTTGTCCTGGGCAATCTTTTCAAGAGTAAAGAAACCAAGAATTTACTATTGTACTCTTATGGGTGACAATAGTTCCACCTAGTGGCAATTTTATACCAGTTCATTACACATTATTCCTTTTTCTCCTAAACATAACAGGCTGTATCTACCATGAGGCAGTCAGTGGATTAGGACAAAGGAGTGGTAAGGGCCAAACCTTTGTAGTTTATTTTATTGTCATTGCACCCCATACAACGAAATCAAACACCATCTTCAGTGCACATCATGACCATGAAAATAAACACAAAGAAACATGCTTCACATTCCACACATTGAACCGAAACCCCCAACACTGCACCAACACTGCCACTATACAGTAGAATTCAACAGAGCTACTGCCCTGGGATAGAAGCTGTTTTTCAGCCTATTTGTGCTTGTTTTTATTATTCTGTATCATATGCCAGAGATGGTAATAGTTCAAAAAAATGGTTCCCAGGATGAGATGGATCTTTGAGAATGTTTTGAACTTTCTTAAGGCAGCAGGAGCTCTAAAGCTCTTCCAAAGAGAGGAGAAGGCAATTAATGATCCTCTGGGCAATGACGTTAACCCTCTGGAGTGCTTTCCTATCTGCCACTGTGCAATTGGAAAACCATACAGAGGTGTAGTAAGTTGAGATGTCCTTGCTAGATGTCCTTCCATGTAAAACAACCATTTCATTGCACCTTAAAACATACAACTCTTTCAACTGTCCCTGTTCCCAACCCACATTTAATGGCTGGGTTCTGACATGGCACATTGAAGGAGCTAAAATGAATCATGTATTATTCAACAGTCTGTGAATACCCAGCCCTTGACTGAGCAAGTTGTGTGAAAACAAGTAGTTTATCAAATCATAAGAAGACATTTCTAAAGGTTGTAGCATGGTTCTATGGTTCTATGTAACATAGAAATTGGCTTGAAGTAACAGGTCTGTGTATGGGGTTCTAAAGCAACTGTTGTACAAAGCAGTCCTTAGTTAACAACAATTGGAATCCTCAACTTCATCATTAAGCAGTGTGATTGTTAAGACATCACATGATTACAATAGACTTACAGCCTCACTCCCACTGCAGTCGTTAAACTAATTACCTATAATTGTTCGATAAGACATGTGACTGCAGTTGACTTATGAGCTCACTTCTCTCTCTACACATGGCCATTAAGCGAGACATCATATGACCACAACTTGCAATTAGACTGCTGGCTTCTCTATTGACTTGCTTGTTGGAAGCCAGCTGTGAAGTGCACAAACGGCAATCACATGATTGTGTGGGCTGCTGTGATACAGTAGTTGCAAATGTGAAGACTGGTTACTTTTTCGGTTCTGTCGTATCTCTAATCAGTCACTAAACAAGGCAATCCTTAAGCCAGGTCTACCTATAACTTCTGGTACTGCCATTTGACAGATACATCTCATAACTCAATGCCTGTGATGGTCAAATCACAGATTTATAGACCCATGAAGTTGGAAGGAGGCATTTCAGCCACCAAATCCAACTCTGGTTATTGAAGGTACCTGAAGCATAAGCATAACCAACACTTCAGTGTTTAGCCTCTGTTCTGATACATGCAACAAAGGATGTTTTTTTTTTTTTTTGCTTCCTTAACCTATTGGTTCTGCTGATGATAAGAAATGTTGGCAAATGTTTTTTCTCTGTTTTTTATGCCATTTCAATTTTACTGATTAATATAAGAACCTGATAAGAACCCATAAGTTCAATGAATTTGTCTTCCCTTTTTCTGTGTAGCCTTCTCTTGGAGTCAAGAAGCCATCAAGGGCCATTCTCTATGTGATACTGAGCCCTGTGGGGCCCTACTTCTCAAGTGGGACCTTCAACCCTGTCTCCTTGTGGGCAGATCCAAAATATGTCCGAGCTTGGAAAGGTGGGACGGGGGACTGCAAATTGGGAGGGTAAGTGAATCTTGTTGCAGTCATACTCATTAAGACAGGGGTGGGCAATTGTAGCAACTTTACAAGCTGTAAACTTCAGCTCCCAAAATTCCTGAGTCAGCGTGGGAAAAATGCATTGAGAATGCATTTGGAAATACATAAGCTTTTTTTTGTTTTTAACTAAGGGGGCCTTGACAGGAAGTGCTGGAGATATGCTCCTGAATCTGATAGGCAAAGGCAAGATAGTGTGTGGAGCCATAGGAAGAATTCAGTTTGAGATCTTTGTGTTTTGCTTCTCTTCCAAAAACCATCGTCAGTTCCAGCAGGATGGTAATTTTGACAAGATGGTGTGGTGTGGTGTGGCAGAGTGAGGCTGGGAAGAATCATATTTCTTTTTTGCAATCATCTGCAATGTCCACATGCTGGATAGAGAGGAACATTGGTTTGAAAGAGAGGTAAAACAGGCCATTCACAGTATGTTAAAACTGAGCAGCCCTCACTCAACAGAGGGGGAGGGATAAGAGCAGGGAGGGATTCTGCCGGTTCGAACTGGTTCGGGCAAACCCCTAGCTCCGAAGATCAGCTCGGAGTGAACTGGTTCGCTCCGACAATCATGTGGGCCCGTGTGCTGTATTGACCTTTATCGTCCCAGCTGATCAGCATGGAAGAACGGATTGCTGTTCCTCAGTTGTTACTTCCCCGAAGTTACATAGCAGGTAAAGATTCTGGCATTGCCATTCACACATACGAAGCGTGCGATCACTGAACTGGTTGTTATCCCACCCCTGGATAAGAGACCACCTATCTCCTGTCTACAATGTAGTCCTTTCAGCAATTTTAAGAAGATTCTACCCCCATTTTCACTCTGGTACAGGTAACCCTGAGGGCACAGATAAACCCTCAAGTAGCCTCAAAGACTTCTCAGGGAGAGTGCTAACAACCAGATGACTGCAACAACCAGAGGACAGTCCCTGTCCTATTGTCCCCAATTATTAGTACCTATTTCATGTATTTATGTTTATTCTTATTTCTATTGTATTATAAGTGTTTGACAAATAAAATAAATAAATAAATAAACCCTTCCCCATCCTTCCAACCCAACATGAGCACACAATGCATATAAACTTAATGTAAACTATTCCAAACTCGATTGCAGGAAGTATGATTTCTGCAACAGAGTGGTCAATGTCCAGAACTCGCTCCCTGATTCTGTTGTCACCTGCTCAAACCCCCACTCCTTTACCCTCAAACTAACCTCTATTGATCTCACCCCATTCCTAAGAGGTCTGTAAGGGACGTGCATAAGCACACAATTGTGCCTACCGTCCCTGTCCTATTATTCCCAATTATTAGTACCTATTTCATGTATTAATACTTATTTCCATTATATTGTAAGTGTTTGACAAGTAAAATAAATAAATAAACAAATATCCCCATCCTGTCAGAAGTAATCCTTCCATTGCCGCCACCATCCTGCTAGATCCAACGAAGCTTCTTGGATGAGAAACGAAATGTTTTCTTCTTCGTCCTCAAAAAAAAAACCAGTCCAGTTGCCTTTTGAAAAAAGCACCTTGGACACAACTATGACCTGGATGACTGAGAATCTCCACACAGACACAATGGCACCCCTGCAATATCTCTCTCTGCAGTATCCCATTCACATTGGGAGGATAATCTAAGTTTAGAGAGTCCCTTAACCAGGGTGGGATTCGTTTTTTTAAACAACTGGGGCATGGCTTAGTTGGTGGGTGTGGCTTGGTAATGTGACTGGCTGGGCGTGGCCAACTCAACATCACTCAAATTGAGGCATGTATCTCCTTGCTTGGCTTCTCGTGACTGTGGGGACGCTGCAATAGTTGTAAGTATGAAAAATAGTTATAAGTCGCTTTTTTCAGTGCCATTGTAACTTTGAATGGTCACTCCACACAAGCAAAGTACCAGCCAAGGAGGGGAAAAAAACTCCAGAGAAGTTCCTCAGACAGGAAGTCTAGTCCTGCCAAGAATGTAATAAGGGTTAACGGAGAGGCAGTTTCTGTAAGCAACACCAGAATGTTTCCTTCCTGCCTTCCTTACAGGAATTTCTTCTTACAACCGGTTCTCTGAACTGCTTAGAATGTTAACAACCAGTTCTAGTGAATAGGTGTGAACTGGTAGAATCCCACCCTTGCCCTTAATTCAAAAGCCAGCTGCTCTTAGGGTTGCAGCCTGCCTGTGTCTGTGGAGGTACTGTGTTAGGGAATATCTGTTACATATTAGAAAGCAAATCACTTGTAGATATATTGTCAAGTATACAAATGGCCTTTTTGCTCTGTGCCCCAAAGGAATTATGGCTCTTCGATTTATGCCCAACGTGAAGCCATGGAATTGGGGTGCCAACAGGTCCTCTGGCTTTATGGGGATGACCATCAAATTACAGAAGTTGGGACGATGAATCTTTTCCTGTATTGGCAAAATGAAGATGGAGGTATGGGGTCTGACTCGATTGAACTGCTACCTGAAGCTTCCTGTCCCTTAACCTTATTTACTATATTGGAAATAAATGGCTTTTTTTTAAAGCTCTCCATTGTCCTACACATGGCTCCACCTTGCAAAGATGTTAGAGATGGGGAATCTGGAACCTCAGATCCAAGTGCTCCTCAAAAAGTCTTGGGCATGGTTCCAGAGGCCCTCGCTATTGCTAATAAATTAATTAGAGGTGGGGAAAATAATTAAATACATTGTCTATTTAATGAATATCATATAATTATGAAATACAGAATCATAACTGCCTGTATAACTACATTCAGAGAATACTCCTAAATGATTCGATGATTGGAGAGTTGTATCAACGGAATTTTGACCTGGATCCCGGGCTGTTCATCTTTTTTTCCTAATAATTTGGGAAAAGGTGGGATTATGACATTTGCAGAGCATGTAACTAGGACTGGCAAATACTTTAGAAGGGAAAGAGAACATTAAAAAAAATTTAGAAGACTTGAACATGGGCTAAAATGAAGAGGATGAAATTTAAATCAGAGAAATTTAGAAGTCTTACATTTAGAAAGGGTGAATAATGAAAGTCCCCTGTATAAAATTTGAGATAAGGTGGTCCTGGAGATTGTGTGAAAAGTGTTTTGGTTAATGTAGCAGAGTTGCATGCTTTCCTCAATCTGGACACCCTTCAGATGATGCAATATAAAGACCTTCACTTGTCATGTTAACATGACGGCTGAATTCTTAAAACATAGTGAACCACAAACTATCCAAATCCATTTTGACCCAGTCTAGCATTGTATGCAAAAATAGTATGTCTTCTAAAAGATTAGTGGGTTTTTTTTTTTCAAATTTAACTGCCTTCCAAGAAATAAGAAGGAAAATTCTTCAGAACAGTAAATATCAAAACAGAACTACTACAGAACAACTTCTTAGAGTATTTTTTCAAAACCTTCTTCTTATAGTTGCTATAACTATTATTTTTATACGATTGTATAATGCTGTACTTTTATGCTCAAGTGTCCTGCTTTCTATTGACAGAAGATGAGCTGGCAACCCCACCTCTAGATGGCATCATTCTTCCTGGTGTGACGAGGCAAAGCATCTTAGATCTGGCACGCAAGTGGGTAAGTAGCCATCTGCTCGGATAGTTCTGAACTTCTGATCCTTCTATGTGCTATCTATTTTTCTGGTAGACTATTAGGCTACAACACTTCTTCCAAATCCCAAATCAGCTTGCAGTGGAATTTCCATTCAGCTCACAGACTAACTTGCAACCTCTTGCTTTTGTTATCAGCAGAATATAGACTCATATATTAATAATTGAGTCAGTGATTGGCAAAGACAGGAATCCCAAAAGTGCTTTTCCAAAAGGCAACTGGACCTTCTTTGTTTTTCCTTGAAGATGTTTCACTTCTCGTCCAAGAAGCTTCTTCTGAACTGAAGCTTCTTCTGAACTGAGAACTGAAGAAACGTCTTGGATGAGAAGTGAAACGTCTTCAAGGAAAAACAAAGAAAGTCCAATTGCCTTTTGAAAAAGCGCCTTTCAAACAACCATGACCTGGATGATTGAAAATCTCCATAGACGCAAAGAGAGGAATAGATAGGGAGTTCTGGATCAGAAAAGGCCCATCCTAGATGGCATTGGTTCTCATAATTGATGCTCATAATCCTCATAAAAGACCAACCAGAGGCCTCAACTGTACTTGTCCCTCTTCAGACATGATTTCCTTGCAACTGATATCTGAAGGCATGTGGCCTTTCCCTTGGAGATAATATTGAATCTTCAAAACTAATTCCTCTTGATGAACCTGTGAGTCTGAATTTGTCCCATCTCCTTTCGAAACAATTCAAGTTACAGGCCACCATTTGATTTTTCTGGTAATTAATTCTAGCAAGTTAATCACGTGCTATAACATGATGAAATCATAGTCCAATCTAAAGTACACCTAATGGGTGATCTAATAGCAACTGTATTGATATAACCATGCTCTGCCCTGCCTGTTGGATTGGGCATAGTTACTAAAAATGATTCTATGTTGTTGTATTTTATTCAAGCTTAAAGAGACATAATTCTTTAATCCACTGTTATAAGTGCTGAAAAAGCTAGGATGGCTGGCTGGCTGGCCGGACACACAGATGCATCGATACATAGATAGATGCATAGATAAATAGACTTGAGGTTCAAATCTTATGCTTGCTTTTCCTATTTGTATGCCTTAACAGGCAGAAACCAGTTGATAATTTGTCCAAGAAGCAATACTGATTAATCTATGTCATGGGTGTCAAACTTGATGCATCACATTGCTGTCACGTGATGTTTTGTGACATTTTTCCCATTCACAGAACTGGGGATGGGCGTGGCCGACTTGTGATGACTCTATCCCGTGGGCTGCCAGTTTGACACTCCTGGTCTATGTAGTTAGTAAAAGTTATGTTCAACTTGAAATCGACTTTATTTTTACCTCAGCTAGGTGGCAGTATCTGTATATTTTTTTAAAAAACTGCAAGGCAGGGTTGAACCTGGTTAATACTCAGATGGTGACCATCAAGAGAAGCTTGGGCGAAATTGGGAAATTGAAGAAATATCTCAAAAGGAGGCAGTGAGAAATCACTGCTAAATTGAAAAGCTGCACTGTTGTATTGAAAACTGCTATATTGAAAATTATGTGGGTGTCTCCTTGAAGTCTCCAAGAGCTGACCTAAAGAAGGTTTACATTTTATAAATATAAACTCTTTACATTTTAAACAATAGAAGAATCTTAGCTCTTGACAAGCATAATTTCTAGAACTGCTTGCTTATCTTTTTTCAGGGTGAATTTAAAGTATCAGAGCGATACATTACTATGAGCGATCTCACAACTGCCTTGAAGGAAAAGAGAGTGAAGGAAATGTTTGGGGCTGGAACAGCTTGTGTTGTATGTCCTGTTTCAACAATACTATACCTGGGAGAGGTAAGAGGATAGGAGATACAGAAGTAGAAATGGATAAAGTTTATGGAATCAACAAAAGATTTGCAAGAATAAGAAGTATTTCAAGGGATTATTTGGTAGTTTGTCAGGAAAAAGATGGATCACATTTTGCATCAATATATAAGACTGAAAATTATACAGATGTAATTCTTCTTAAAGAATCTCTTAATAGAATCCTGAATTAGAGAAAAGTGTTCTTTTTTGACAGAAAGATTAAAGTAAAAAAGCATCCCATTTTGAGGGGACAAATTGGAACTTGAGTAGAGAGGTTCTAAAATTTCTGTAAAAGTTACAATATGCAGAATGCAAGGCAAAATCTCAGTAGCCTCTGAGTCAAATTGATCAATCATTTCAATTATAGCAATGATTAATAGGAATAGCACTTACACTTATATATGATTCCATACTGCAGCACTCTCTGTGTGGTTTACAATGTCAGCATATTGTCTCCAACAATCTGGGACCTCATTTTACCAATCTCGGAAGGATGGAAGGCTGAGTCAACTTTGAGCCCCATCAGGATTGAACTCCAGGCTGTGGGCAGTGTTTGACTGCAATACTGCATTCTAGCCAATGCGCCACCAGGACTCAAAGCTTGATATTTAGCTGATTATATACACCATCAAATTATTGCTGACTCTTAGATTTTTTTTCCCAAGACAATCTCTCGTTCTAACCTGGTTCTTCAATTGTTCCAACAACTGTAACTAAGTCTGTCCCCCTTACTGCTGATATGAATATCTTGCTGAAATTACAGGCATTCTCAGGAGGGAAGATTCCGTATTGTCATAGCTGATATAATTTCTCTCCTTATCCTCCTTGCAGATGCCATAATATAATTTGTACCAGCCAAATAAAATGTCTTTGGCAGTTTAGTTCTTGGGAATGAATTTAATATTTGTGTGATAGTTGAATAATGATCTTTTGTCAGCTTCGCTTCACTTCTACAGAATTTGTTTTGCCATGAATTAAGATTGAATAGAAAAAGAAAAAAGTTATATCCCAAATGGGGAGAAAAGAAAGTTTTTCATTGCTTGGTTTTCATTTATTGGTTTGTTTTTCTGTTCCTAAGCCTTTTGTAATTCCATCTGAAATCAGGTTCCTGAACACCTTTATATTTTAACTGAGTTTTTCTTTTCTTCTAGAATTTGCGTATTCCAACTATGGAGAATGGACCTCAAATAGCAACCCGTTTCTGGAACCAGCTAAGTGATATCCAAGTAAGGCTCTCATATGTTTTCTATGAGAAATAGACAAATGGTTGAATGGGTCGATTATTTCTTCATATCCTGACAGAAATGCAGAAATTACATCTGCAGATATGCAGATGTAATTCCAGTCTCTATACTTTGATTCAACAATAATCAAATGAGCCATTTGATGGGCTCCATACCACTCTGGTTTCCCCAGGCTTGTTAGCAAAACCAGATCTTCAGGTCTTGTGAAAGAGTGTCCAAGTAGGGGGCAATCTTATACCCACAGGGATGAGCCACCATGGAGAAGGTTCTTCTTGGTCCTACTAGATGAACTTCCTTAAGAGAGGGAACTTGTAGTATTCTCTGCCTCTGGTGGGTCAGGTAGATATGACCGGGAAAAGATGGTCCTTTAGATAATCTGGTCCCAAGCCATGTAGGGCTTTGAAGGCACTGTGAATTGAACTTGGATGAAAAGAAGGACTAGGGGTGACACAACAGCAGTGTTCCAATATCTCAGAGGCTGCCACAAAGAAGAGGAAATCAAACTATTCTCCAAAGCACCTGAGGGTAGGACAAGAACCAATGAATGGAAGCTAATCAAGGAGAGAAGCAACCTAGAATTAAGGAGAAATTTCCTGACAGTTAGAACAATTAATCAGTAGAACAACTTGCCTCCAGAAGTTGTAAATGCTCCAACACTGGAAGTTTTAAAGAAGAGATTGGAGAACCATTTATCTGAAGTGGTGTAGGGTTTCCTTCCTAAGAAGGTAGGAAGAAGACCTCCAAAGTCTTCTTTGACAAGAAGACTTCCAAAGTCCCTTCCAACTCTTTTATTCTATTCTATTCTATTCAATGCAGTTCCCACAGTGCATATGTACACATCTAAGCCTGCCCAAGACCAGCTCTTTCCAAATCAAGGAGCAACCATAGGCGTTAACCAATATTCTGGGTTCACTCTCAGTAGAAGTGTCAGAACAACAATCTTTTTTTTTTTGCTTCATTTACAATTTATTTCAAATTAAATATAGTTAACCTAACTTGCCACGGCCAATTCGCCATAGCCAACTCTCCAAGTGTTATATTAATATCGAAGAAATATTGGAATAGAATCATTAAAGAAAGGATACCAAAGAAGGGACAAAATGAAATGTGAATGACAAAAATTAAAATAATTCTTTTAACTATTTTTAAATAATAAAACTGAATTCTTGAAATGCCCCACAGCGAGTTATCCTGTGGTGAGTTGGACATGGCGATTTGGCTGCGGTGACTTGTCCCATTCTGTTCCCCAGGAATGTATTTAACATTCTACCCTTCAGTTACATGAAAGATGTGATGAACATTTTGGGCAACTGAATGCAATTTTAGGGCTTTGGGAATGTACTTCTTCGATACATCACTGTCTCAACCTCTTCTTTAGCATTTTTAACAGCCAACCAAATGCAGAGTTTTCAAAAACTCTAAAATGGTCTTCGAGTATGGAGACCTACTCCATAGTTTTCACAGAAGAGGTACCTGGTGAGTGTCTTGGTTGAATAAAGACTTGAACTTGCAACTCTAGGGTTCCCCATGGTGTTTCTCCTAACCCCCTTTGTTTGTGTTTCAGTATGGAAGAGAAGACAGTGACTGGACAATCGTGGTGTCATGAATGTGAGGGACAAGAGCATTTCAACCTTCTACAAGCACAACAAAGTGCTCGAAATACCATCTGAATGATGAACAGTTTTACTGTAGCTCTGTGTAGAGTAGTCTGTGTATTATCACTTTATTCCTGAGCTGGGGAGTTGGGTCCACATGCCAGGAAACGAAACTTAGGGCTATCATTTCCAGGATGCAAACATCAAAGTTGATCATGAAATAGCAGGAACAAGCTTTCTTTCTGCATCTCTTTGCTGCTATGTTGTGGTCAAGAAGATTTTTGCAGGCCAGGGAAAGTAGCCCTAGTGAGCACATTTTGTCTTCTGTGATTTTGGTCTAGAATAGAAATCTGTCTTCTGGTGGAGGTGCTAGATGTCAACAATAGAAACTTTCCTAACACAACCCTTGGTGTCCCTTATATCCTTGGTACAGTGGACAACTGTGTTTAGAAGTTCTTCAACTGCTCTTCATGGCAAGCCAAGTACTCTTGGCCTTGGGTCACTTTTTAACCAGATTGTGACATGACTATGTGCCAAATGATTGAGAGTAAACTTTTCACTGTCTCTTTCTCATCTGCAACCTTAGAAAATGAAAGATTTATTTTTCATAAGACAAGTAGATATAGTATATGCAGCAAATATTTCACCATCTCTTGATCTTTTCCATCTTTAGGACAATTGTTCTAATTCACTGGAATTAGAATTTGAAGAATCCCAGCTTTTGATCACCAGCTAGAATCACATCTCACAGATAATAATTCCCAAAATGGGCCAATTTCTCTGATGTCTAGAGGAAATTTTTTTCCTGTCATTAATAAATGATTTCTAACATTGCCAAACTATGGAAAGTTCTGTAAAGTAAGTTGGTTGAATGCAGAATAAGGGTTCTATTGGTTGATGGCATCGCCATCTATAACATTTTAAATAAGGCAGGTTTTAGAGAGTTGCCAGATACCGGATTATGGCCCAATTCATCATGCTTGAAATCCTTTAGAAAAGAATGTTCTTTGTAGCTTCAACAATCCTACCATTGTCTCAGCTTTTCTTGCAGACATTGATTTTAAAACCTTACCCTTCCCTTCACGCAGTCTTGAAATCATGGCACCACAATGATTAGATGTATTAGAAAAGTTTCCTGATTATCCGAATAAGCTTTAATAAGCTACTGCATCAAAATAGATTAAAAGAGATGTTACTGAAGCATCTTGAGATATGGGAAGGCCTCTAAATCAAGTATGGGCTGACCCTAACTTACAAGATCTACTTTGATCTTCCTTCTTTTTCCTTTTATTTCTACTAGACTCTTCCAGGATCCACAAAACTAGATCAAGTTATACAATAATGGTCTGGAGCAATGGTTCTCACCCTTTTCTTTACCACAGACTCTTTTTAAATATATTTTGTGGCCACTGACCATGGCCACAAACCCCCAAGACTTAATATTTAAATCTTAACATATTTTTCAAGCCTTCGTGGACTCTCCCTATGACATTGTGATCACCCAGAGGTCTGCGGACCACAGGTTGAGAATCACTGGTCTGGAGGAAGCAAACCACCTTGAAACATATTGCTTTGGTTAATTTTAAATTTTCCCTTTTCTGAATATGGTCATCTACTAAAGATAGTTTTGCGGTCCTGGCTTAGTGCCTTTTGAGTCTGAACTTGAAGGCATCTGAGCATTACGACATATCTTGCCAAAGAAGTTACATACAACAGTGTTCGGTACCTACTCACATTTCTTGGACCAAATATTTCTTGAGTTAATCTTATTGTAGCTTCACGAGACAGCAGTTTGATGATTCTAGCAAGATAGTCAAGGCACTGAGCTTTCTTTTTGCTAGGATACTCACAGGGACTAATAAAGTTCACCCACTCCCTCATAAAGAGAGAAGGGCGTGGTTTGGGAAAATTCTAATTCTGCTTCTTGAACCTTGAACCTACCTCTACTTAATGATTGATCAAGGCTGAGACTATGCCCAACTTTTATTCCCCTGTGACTTCATAGACACCTAAATTTTTTAGGAAAAGGGATGTGACAAGACTTTACCAATTCAAAATACAGATAATGGTAGTGAGATGATTTTCATGCATTCCACACAGTTGTCTGACTGTGACCACAAGGAGAAGGCCTATTGTAGCCTACTCCCTTATGCACACTCAAAAGCATTTTAATACCTAAGGGTATTTGTTCACTCTCATCATGCCTCACCATGTGCCAAAATAAGGAGACACATTCAACAGCATCATGTCAAATGTTCTTTCTAGAACATCTTAACTAGATCTTAAAACTGTTAATATAGATTCTTTACATTTTGATCCAATATTCCTCGTTATAATATTCCATGTTGCGGTAACATTTCCCACAATCACCTCAGTACAAAGCAAAACTTTTTGATTTGTTATGATTTCACGGTTCATTAATCAGCAAAGGCCTTCCAGAAAGATTTCATACCTTAAAATGTTATTCTTTTATTGAAGACCAGTTGAAGCTGATGATGCTGGATGGAGTTCTATTTAGAACAGTTTTCTCCGGGGTGGTTCTTCCAGGTGTACTGAGATTCCCAGTCCAGAAATTCTCAGCCAATTCTCAGCCAACAGGAATTCTCAGAATTGGAGTTCCTACAATTCAAGGCCACCAGGATGGAGTAAGGATGGTCTAAGAACAGACTATTACTTCTCCACTTGGGGAAACTTGAAGATGTATAGACTTCAACTCCAGTATTCCCCAGCCAACTATGCTGACTGTAGAATTCTGGGAGTTGAAGTCCACACATCTTAAAGTTGCCCAGATTAAGAAGCATTGAAATAAACACAATAAGCACAAGCTGCTTCCCAATGATGGTAGATGTAATACCCTGCATCTCTTCTTGCCAGTTGAATTTGTATTGTGCTGCTATCCTTGTTAGGTTCTGTTCCAGTTACTGCTAGCTTTCATTGGTGATGTACAGCGTTCTGCTTTCCTTTTCCTTTGTTTATTGTTGGCCACATTGCTAATTGGGATACTCACAGTTCTGATCTTGAGTAAAGCTACTATTGGAGCAAGACCATCATAATAGAAGAGTGCCTTTTGATGAAGAGTGTGTGTCTGCGTTGAGAGTTTGACTTGCTGAAACCAAAATTATGTAGTCAATTTTTGGCAGAGACAGGATTTGAAAAGACTGGTTCCTTTTGTTTCCCTGTCAAGAGGATAAGCAGGGGGAACTAGGACAACTCTAAGTAAATAACATGCAATGGCCATCTCACTGTGGCCAATCTGGCATGGCCAACTCTCCAGAGACACTCAACAATGGCCAACTCACTTCAGGATAACTTATTGTGGGACAATCCATGAGGGATTGTCAACATGATAAATGCCATTTTTGTCAATGAAAATAATGTCAAAGAAACAGTGGTGAATAACATTTATTTGCACATTGAGTTATCCAGCTGGAATTGTCTCACAGCAAGTTAGTCCCATAGCGAATTGGCCACAGTGAATTGTCCCACTGTGAGTTGTCCGGCAAGATGGCCATGGTGAGATGTCTGCAATGAAATGTCTGCAGTGAGATGTCCACAGTGGATTGGCCATGGTAAGATGACTATGGCAAGTTGGCTGTAGTGAGTTTTGTCCCATTTTGTAAGCAGGGAGGTGAGCACTTAACTCCTATCCACCCCCATTTCCTTCCTGCAATTTTCCTCCTCTAGTTACTTTCCAATTCAAGTGAGAAAACCAGATGGAAAGAAGGGGGATTCCAAGGAAAAGGAGAAAACAGGATAATTGTTTTTTTCTCCTCCACTGGGGTGTATCAGTAGGAGTTTGGGTCCCTGGGTCATCCTTGCATGTGCCACTGAGCATATAGCCCTCATCAAGATGTGTTTTCTTTAGCAACTCTGTCTGCTTAGAGGTCCTTCCTTAACAAGGACACAAAAGGAAAGGTTCCTCCTGTTTAGGGTGTTCACCTTTCCTGAAAACCACTTGAAATGTTCTTAAACATTTTGTGGTGGTGCAGTGGTTAGAGTGCAGTACTGCAGGCTACTTCTGCTGACTGCTGACTGCTTGCAATTTGGCAGTTCGAATCTCACCAGGCTCAAGGTTGACTCAGCCTTCCATCCTTCAGAGGTGGGTAAAATGAGGACCCAGGTTGTTGGGGGCAATACGCTGACTCTGTAAATTACTTAGAGAGGGCTATAAAGCACTGTAAAGCGGTATATAAGTCTATTTGTCTAAAGGGAGTGCTGGTTTGCAAGTTGATGTGTCATTCGAATGGGATCTATGACAATTTGCCATTGCCAATTCTCCATCACCAGCTTGCCACAAGCCAACTTGTTGCAGGACAACTTGTCATGGGACCACCACTAATATCAAGAAATGGTGGGATAGAATCATTAAAGAAAGGATGCAAAAAGAGCGAGAAAGTGAAATGCCAATGACAAAAATTAAAATATTTTAAATTTTATTTTAAATAATTGAATTGTTCATTTGTCCCACAGTATTACTGCGGTGTGAGTTGTCTGGCGGTGAGTTGGTGGTGGTGAGATGGCCACGATGAGATGGCCACAGAAAGTTATCCCATTCTGGTTTCAATGTTCCTTGTCTCAAAGGTGGTTTTTGAGAAGGCAACTGGATGTTTTTTTTTTCTTGAGAAGGAACAAGAAAACATTTCGCTTCTCATCCAAAAAGCTTCATCAGTTCTGAACAATTAAATGATCAGAAGCTTCTTGGATGAGAAGCGAAATGTTTTCTTCTTATTCCTCAAGGGAAAAAACATCCAGTTGCCTTTTGAAAAGGCATCATTGAAACAACTATGACCTGAATGACTGAGAACTTCCATATACGAATGTTCCCTGTCTTCTCAGTATTGGATTTCGGGAATTGCAAACTGCAGGAACCAGAAATGAAACACTCAGAATCCTAGGAAGTTTATCCCTTTCTCTCTCTTCCCCAACAAAGCATTCAGCTCACAAAGCATGTTCAAATGCATTAATGGCCCACTTGCAATGGGATAATTTCAAATTCAAAGCATTTTGTGTATCTCTTGTTGCAAACATGCATGATTTACCTCTGTTGCTCTGTGGCCATAAAGCTTAAATGGAATGTACTGTTGTGTCCTTGAGACCCTCTACAAAAATGGATCCACCCTAAATAAGGTGTGCTTTGTTTGTCTTTCAGCCTGTAATTGCTAAAGGGGCTGGTTTTTAAAAAGTCTTTTCTTAAATGTACAGGAAGTTACTCAGACCAGCAAGGGTATTTTGATATTGCGTGACAATCCAATGAAAAAAATAAAATAAAAAGTAGACCTTTGTTGTCAGCTGTGTTTTCAATCTTTGTGTAACAGAAAAAAAGTTTGCACCAGCCAGAAAGAGAGTTCACGGGAACGTCATTAAGTGAAGTAAGTGCACACATCTGCATTTAAAAAGCAATACTAAATTTCAGAGGCAGGTCTCTTAGAAGAGTTTCAAGATTTTAAGGAGATGAAATAGGTACTTAAACTCCTTCAAACTTTCACAGTGTAAATAGACTCTTTTTGTACCTGCTCTGTTCAGATATTTTTGGGCCCCTAAGTATTTTTCAGACCCTTTAGTTATTTTTTAAATGTGTGAAAAAGAATCTAAAAATCTGCGATACAATCAGAAGAAAGAAGATTGAGTTGAGTAGAACTCACTCCCAAGTATTGCTGTAATTCTTTATTAAATGTATTATGGAATTATATTAGTGAGTTTATTTGCTTGAGAAGTTTATGTTCCATGATGAAATTATTACTCAAGTGATTATTTAAACAATAAAGTTACAAATCATGCATAAAATAGCTTTATAATAATATCAAATATAACTCATACATCTTTGTAATTATAAATAGAAAATCAGATTATAATTAATTGTATTTCCCAACTTTCTCTTAACGAGTGCTTAGTACGAGAAAAAATACATGCCTCCGAACTGAATGAAAGGTAATAAAAGGAGAAAAAAAAATAAATAAAAATAAAACTAGAATGGCCTTTTGAAAAGGAAGTTTTAGAATTTGGAAATAATCACCTAAAATGCCCTTGTGTTCCTATCAAAGATGCTTCTTAGGGTGATGGGACACAGATTTTAAAACCTGGAAAGACTCATGAATAGAATTAGAAGTTTTAAGTAGGGCTTTTATCAATGCCACCATTTCAATAGTCCATGGAATCCACCTAGTAGCTGGTACATTTTATTTATTAAATTTATTGCTGCCCATCTCACTCTGCAAATCAGTTCTGGACAGTTTACAATTACAATAATAAATATAAAAATATTTTTTAAACCAATAAATACAGAGACAAGGAGTACAAGTCTAAATCACTGCTGCAGCCTTGTTATTTGTTCCCTAGAATAATTTGCTTCCTTCATTTATAGGCATCAACCAACCATCTCGTTTCTACAGGAAATGCTTTCAAATTGGTCTCCTAGTTTGTCTGATATATAATGTCTTCAGCTCAAGTCAGCAACTTCCCGGTTGCTACTCCAGATTAGATTTGGAGAATGCACAGTGGTATGGAAGTACGACATCAACTAATGCGATGTGGACCAATTTTCTACTTTATCAGTTCTCATTCATTTCGGTGAAAGGCAAAACGTGTTTTTCATTCTTGCTTTTCCCCAAAAGAAGAAAATAATTTTGATAATATTTCCTTTGGCTGAATAGAATAATTGTACCTGTGTAGTTATTAGGTAGTCAAGGGATATGTGTGAGTGCTTATGAATGTCCTCTTTTGCTACATACACTACTCAAAAAGATAAAGGGAACACAAAAATAAGACATCCTAGATCTAAATGAATGAAATATTCTTATTAAATACTTTGTTCATTACATAGTTGAATGTGCTGACAACAAAATCTCCCAAAAATTATCAATGGAAATCAAATTTAGCAAACCATGGAGGTCTGGATTTGAAGTTACACTCAAAATTAAAGTGGAAAAAAACACTACAGGCTGATCCAACTTTGATGTAATGTCCTTAAAACAAGTCAAAATAAGGCTCAGTAGTGTGTGTGGCCTCCACCTGCCTGTATGACCTCCCTACAATGCCTGGGCATGCTCCTGATGAGGTGGCGGATGGTCTCCTGAGAGATCTCCTCCCACACCTGGACTAAAGCATCTCCCAACTCCTGGACTGTCTGTGGTGCAACATGGTGTTGGTGGATGGAGCGAGACATGATGTCCCAGATGTGCTCAATTGGATTCAGGTCTGGGGAACAGGCAGGCCAGTCCATAGCATCAATGCCTTCGTCTTGCAGGAGCTGCTGACACACTCCAGCCACATGAGGTCTAGCATTGTCTTGCATTAGGAGGAACCCAGGGCCAACCGCACCAGCATATGGTCTCACAAGGGGTCTGAGGATCTCATCTCGGTAATCTTCCTCTGGTGAACACATGGAGGGCTGTGTGGCCCCCTAAAGAAATGCCATCCTGCACCATTACTGACCCACTGCCAATCGGTCATGCTGGAGGATGTTGCAGGCAGCAGAACGTTCTCCACGGCATCTCCAGACCCTGTCATGTCTGTCACATGTGCTCACATGCCACGTGGGTGGCATCGGTGGCATTGGTGGCATCAGTGTCAAGGGTGGCATCGGTGGCATCAGTGGAACGGTGTCATCCGATGACTCTGTGCCTGGACTGGGAAGGGCTGCTTCCTGTGCTGCTGGACCTCCTGGTAGCCGTAGCCCTGGTAGGTGAGGGCCTGTGGAAAGCCTTGGAATGGGAGGGACATCACCTGGGGTGGAGGAGCAGACCTGGACTGGGTGGGAGCAGGTTCCTCTGGGTCTGGAGGGTTGAAGCAGCTCGGTGATCCGGTCCTTCACCACCTGGTACTGGGGTTCCACCATGTCCGTGAGGGTCTGGTTGACATAGGTGAGAAGGGCTTGCGGTTGGAGGATGAGGAGTCGATGTGTACCAGCTGAGAGAGGAGATCTACACTGCTCTTGATGGTGTCTCTTATCTCCAGCAGGACAGTGTGGCTCTGCCCCGCCTGTCTGGCTCTCTGCCTTTCTGTGGAGGTGGAGCTGGGGGTGGATGCGGGCAGGGCTGTGGTGGACGTGCCGTCTTCTTTCTCCCACTGCACCAGGGTGTCCTCCACGCGCTCCTCCACGGTTAAAACAGCTGTCCATGGGTTCTCTGCCATGGGACGCTCCACAGAAACCTGCCTGGAGACAGGAGCTGACTCTCGGCTGGAAGAAGACTGGCTCTCAGCAGGCTGCCGGAGAGAGAGAGTCGTGAGAGGGGCTGCTGCTGCTCCTCGGTGGCAGATATCACCCTCCAGGAAGCTGCACCTGGCCATGATGTAGGTCTCTCTGTCCGTCAACTTAACCGTGGCCTGGCCAGATTTCTTGAGGTGCAGCTTCCCGTACCAGGTGTGCATGTGCTTCCATCAGCCGAGGAGCACATCCAATGTGTAGCCCAGACTCTCCGCCTTCTCTCTCCAAGCAGCCTGCTTCCTTTTGGTGTCCCTGTAGAGCCAGTGTCCCTTCCGCCATAGATAGTCATTCTCTCTCAGCCACTCCAGCACCTCATCCTCGTGTTCAATGGAGTATTGCCTCCTCTCCCGTTCCCGCATATGCCTCTTTCTCCCTTTGGCAGGACCAGATGGGCCCTCATCAGAGGGGCTTCCAGGTTGTAGGGGCTGCTCCTCCACACCACCAGCAGCACCAGCAACAGCAGGATCATCATCATCATCAGCAGCAGCAGCAGCAGGATCATCATCAGCAGCAGCAGCAGCAGCAGCAGCACCAGCAGGATCATCATCATCAGCAGCAGCAGCAGCAGTAGCAGCAGCACCAGCAGGACCAGGATCAGCAGCAGCAGAGTAAGCACCAGGAGCCCCAGCAGGACCAGTAGCACGAGCAGGACCAGGAGCACGAGCAGGACGAGCAGGACGAAGAAGACCAGGAGCACGAGCAGGACGAGCAAGTCCAGGAGCACGAGCAGGACCAGCAGGACCAGCAGGACCAGCAGGACGAGGAGCAGCTTCAGCAGAGTAAGCACCAGCAGAAGCACCACCACCAGGAGCAGCATCAGCAGAGTAAGCACGAGCAGAAGCACCACCACCATTAGCAGCATCATCAGCTCCTCCAGAAGCAGAAGCAGCAGAAGCCCCAGCCACAGAAGAGCGAGCCCGTGCTACATAAGCCCCAGCAGAAGTAGAGTGAGGGCCAGGGGGCGGGAGGGTGGCCCTGTCCCTCTTGCCAGGGCTGGCAGCAGATGGCTGAGGCTTTCTCTTCTTCCCCATGGTTGTGGGGTTGCTGGCTGGCAGGGAGGCTGGCAGGGAGGCTGGCAGACAGGTAGGCACCAAGGCTGGCAGGGAGGCTGGCAGGCAGGCAGACAGCAAGGCTGGCAGGAAGGCTGGCAGGATGGCAGGCAGCAAGGCAGGCAGCAAGGCTGGCAGCAAGGCTGGCAGGTAGGCATGTAGGCAGGGCAGGCTGGCAAGGCACTCAATGTGTCTGGATGCAGGTCTTTCCTCTTAATGGTGACCTGCTTCCGAGCTGCTTCCCTTTATATCCGCGGGGCTGACGCAATACATCCCCCCTGCATGCGCAGTGAACACTAGGAATCCGCTAGGCTTCCGCTGTGCATCCGCTTCATCTGCTGTGTATCCGCTGTGCATCCGCTTCATCCGCTCGGCGTGCACTCTGCACCTGCTCTTTCTGTTCCACGTCCGCTTTGCTGAGGTCCCCCGGAAGCCTTGCGGATGTGCCATCTGCTCTCATCTGCTTCCATCCGCTAGGCTTCTGTTCCGCATCCGCTTTCCATCCGCCCTGAGTCCTCCCCCCGTCCGTTCCTTTCCATGTTATCCGCTCTGTTTATGCAAATTTTTGCCCCTTTTGAGAGCGGATAACAACGGATGGAATATTTTTCTCGTCCACTGTGTCCTTTTTACAAACGTTTTGCATCCGTTGGGCAGTGTGACAGGGCCTTAACTTGTGTTCTTTCTTTCTTTCTTTCTTTCTTTTTCTTTCTTTCTTTCTTTCTTTCTTTCTTTCTTTCTTTCTTTCTTTCTTTCTTTCTTTCTTTCTTCCTTCCTTCCTTCCTTCCTTCCTTCCTTCCTTCCTTCCTTCCTTCCTTCTTACCTCCCTCCCTTCCTTCCTGATGACAAAAACTTCTATAAGTTTAAATGTTAAATATATTTCTCTATATACTGTATTTCTTTCTCTATTTCTTTCTGTATATATATTTGTTTTCTTAGGCTTTCGCGGGTACTTACATGTGTGCTGTTTAGCTTCCTTCGGGTATTATCCCACGTCATTGTAGTTCTGTTAAAGTTGTAGCAACGTTTCAGCAGAATCTCATCTGCCATCATCAGGCTTCTGTATGGATATGAAACACCAATCAATCAAACTCCAAGTCCAATGAATACAGATCCAGGCTCCCAACCAATCAGAATGGACCAGCCTCAAATTTAAAACCAGGAGCTGTAAGACTCATATCCATACAGAAGCCTGATGATGGCAGATGAGATTCTGCTGAAATGTTGCTACAACTTTAACAGAACTACAATGACGTGGGATAATACCCGAAGGAAGCTAAACAACACACATGTAAGTACCCGCGAAAGCCTAAGAAAACATATATATATTATATATATTTAACATTTCTATATATATTTCTATATTTATGTTCTATATTTCTATATCTATCTATCTATCTATCTATCTATCTATCTATCTATCTATCTAT
>BLBF01000055.1:10285676-10316472 GCA_015471245.1 Laticauda colubrina | reverse complement strand
TATCTATCTATCTATCTATCTATCTATCTATCTATCTATCTATCTATCTATCTATCTGAATACAACTTTGTATTAGTGTCTCTGACTTCATCTGGACAGCTGCTATGCAATTCCTTGACATTTAGTATGAGAGAGAAATCAAAATATGTCACTAACACCTTGCAATAATAATGGTCTTATTATTGCAGAAGCTAAGGTCCTTTGAATGAATGCAACTGCCTCAGCAAAGGAAACTGTTGTGTTGCTATGTTAGAGAGCTACTGGTATCTTCTGACAGACAACAATTCTGTACAGACTTAAGCGAGCTACCCAACAACTTGATATCCCTTCATCTAGAGCACCCAGATATCAAACACAGACACTTGTTGCTGCATTCAACCCAGGAAGAGGATGCACAAGGACTCAGTTCTGAAATATGGTGGCAATGCCATAGCACCGGTAGGAGATGACCAAGCTGAGCACAAGGGTGGAATCAAATGCATCATTGGTTTGTAATCTCTATGCCACATAAGAGACCTAAATCAACCCCCCTCCCCGAAATTTGTTGATCCATAATCTGATGTAAGTACACCTTGATCTTTAGTATTTTAAATTATTGTGTAATGGTCGCATGAAATAAACATGTAGTGCTTTTGAGGAGTTGTGGTGGCGCAGTGGTTAGAATGCAATATTGCAAACAAACTCTGCCCATTGCCAGGAGCTTGATCCTGACCAGTTCAAGGTTGACTCAGCTTTCATCCTTCCGAGGTCTATACTTTGAGGATTGTTGGGGGCGATATGCTGACTCTGTAAAGTGCTTAGATGGGGGGTGCAAAGCACTACGAAGCAGTATATAAGTCTAAGTGCAATTGCTATTTGAACTCTATCCTGGTTGCCGACCTTGCACCTGATAGCACCTCTGCATCGAATCAACTTTTGAAATCCTGCAAAATCCCCCTCTTTTTTGGCTCCCAAATCAAAAGGACAGTCAGATTTGAAAATCTGAACCAAATTGATTTCTCAGAATCAGTTGAATTATTCAAATTGAGTCAAGGCTGATTATTCACTGTTTTAGGAACCAGCTGTCCCACCATCCCAATGCAGTCCATCCACTCCCGGTGAAACAGCCTGTTATCTTCAGAAAGGGTTGGTTTCCCCATTGCTAATTCCTCTAATAAATCTAGTTCTGCCTAAATGACAGTAACACAGTTTGAGATATTAGGCTCTATTGTCCCCCTCTGGCCCCCCTACTTCTCCATCCTTGCTTCAGCAGAACCCACAGAATTCCCCAGGCTAATAATGCATTGTAAAAGAACATCTGTGCATCTTTTCTTCCCTTGTGCACTATTTGTTTAATTGTGGTGGATTAACATAGCAAGGGGATGGTACATCATAACTAGGCAATTATCCATTCTTCATCGCTTAGTTATGGTTGCGCTAATTGGTCGTTTAACACATAAGATAGGCTAGCATTAGGAACGTTAGGGGCTGTTCAAAGAAGAAATCAACAAATTAATATTGTTGTGTGATATTTGCATAATGGGCTGCAATTATTTAATGTTTAATTGGGTTGATCAAATGCGATTCAATCCCTCTCATGTCAGGCAGGGGTTGCCTTTGGGTGGCTGGGAGTGGAGATATGAGATTTACAAGTTGGAGTGGGGGAGTTAGAAAAAAATAACAATTGATTTCAATGGCCCCTTACAGGAATATTTCTTTTTAGATCTTTCTGGTAATGTGCTTGATGCTTAAACATAGACATAGGAAATAAAACCTTAAGCCACAATTGCATAATTTGCAGCCCGCTGATAATTCATCTTGTGCCATCCATCTCAGGATCCACTCTGATTCTGCTACCAAATGTTAATGATATTAGCACATCTTGTTATCCTTACCAGCTCTTCTGATCCTTTCATACTCAATTTCATTCTTTTGCAGCTCACTTTCTGTGTTGAGTTATCTTGTTTCCATGGCCTTACACTTCATCCTCTTGCCCTCCCCCTTATGCAAACTACAATTGAATTGCTTTCTCTTCCCTGATCCAGCAATTCCTCATGGTCTCCAACTCAAGTGCAAGTCCCATATAAAAATAATGCCATTTCATTCAAGTAAATTTATGGATAGAAGAAAATATTTGAAGCTCAGGGTTGATCTGTGGGGCCCTTGGTACTCTCTAAGCTTGGTGGTTTTCTTGCAGGTATTTCATTATCCTACTAGATAACATATCAGTGTTTAGTGATGTTGATGATGGTATCTGGTTGAGTAATGAAACATCTGCAAGAAAACTTAATTGTCCTACTAAGTCCTACTAAGGACTCCACAAGTAATTTTGTCCTGTTATAAAAACTTTTCAATGTGGCTTCATGCTTTTTGTGATGAAATCACGTCCCCTGTGTTTGTGGCACTTGATATACCAGTTCAAGTCTGATTGTGATGGGATGTACTAATCTCATAGGTGGGAGAGAGTGTATTCCAGAAGAATAAGAGACAGTTCAGGGATCAAACACTCTCTTTCACTGAGTGTTGTATTGTCTGTTATACCCTGTTTCTCCAACAATACGGCCTCCCCCAATAGGAAGTCCCAGCATGTTTTATAGGCATGGTAGTACCAGAGGCAGCAGAGGCTAAACCAATGAGGAGCAAGGATATGAACCAGTTATATAAACTTACACTAATTGAAAAATGCATGCTTGGAGATCTAGTCAAGCAGACAAGGCTATACCATTTCCGACAAATGTTTGTCCAATCTCCTCTTAAAGTTTTCATCTTAAAAACATCCAGTGATTAATTGTTCTAACTCAGGAAATTTCTCCTTAGTTCTAGGTTGGTTCTTTCCTTGATTAATTTCCATCTATTATTTCTTTTCCTGCTTTCAGGTGCTTTGGATAATAGGTTGACCCCCCCCCCCTTTTTTTTTTTTTTTTGTGACAGCCCCTTAGATATTGGAGCACTGCTATCATATCACCCTAGCCTTTTTTTCATTAAACTAGACATACCCGATTCCAGCAATTGTGCTTCGTATGTTTTTAGCCTTCAGTCCCCAAATTGTCTTTGTTGCTCTTCTCTACACTTTCTCTGGAGTCTCAGTTGGAATAATGAGTGCCTAACTCCTCTTCTTTAGCATTTCATACAGCTTTCAGTCCACCTTCCTCCAGTTGAATCATAATTAAAAATAATTTACAACAATAATCTAAGGATATTCCAATATCACAAAAATGGTTTTATACTGGCTTGTTTGGACTAAAAGTTCAATTATAAATATGGGTACTTACTTACAATTTAAAAAAATTAAAATGCCAAGAGTATTGGAAACCATAACTTTGGAAGGAAGAAAAAAAAAACACCTCTCCTCTCCTGCATTCCTAATGAGCAGTATTTGTAGCCTGATGGTATATTTAGAATGTCATCTTGGGGAGTTGATCATTCAGACCACTTCATGAAAGAACCAGTAGTCCCTTAACCAGATCTTAAGACTTTAAGACTTTTCTGGATAAACAAAAACATTTAAAAAACCATAACTTTGGCAACCAAAATTAGCCCAAACATCTTAGTTTCATCCAAAGAAAGTTATAATTTAACCTACTCCCTCCATTTTTAACCAAGCTGACTGCCAACAAAGTATTCTAAAATTGTTGTTTTTTTCAACAGAACCAGTAGTTGCATTAAATGACAATTCTGCCTTTGGACTAATAAGAATATTAAATTCTTCCAACAACAGTTCTCAGTGTTGGTTGCTGATCTTATCTTCACTCACAAATACCAAACTAGGTCTGTTCTTCTGGTTATCAAAGACTTGCCAGCTTGGTGAAAGGGAATTATTTAGATGGTGCTTCCAAATTTTTCCCAATTTTGTGGCCTAAAGAACACAGAACATAGAATCATAGGACTGGAAGGGACTTCCGAGGTATTTAGTCCACCTCCCTTACTCAAGACAGGAGTTCTTTTACCTTCCTGGTCAAATGGTTTTCTACTCTATTTTTTTAAAACCTCCAGTGATGGAGCACCCACAAGGGGAGGCAAGCTATTCCAGCTTATCACTGTCAGGAAATTTATCTTTATTTTGAGTTTGCATCTCTCTTTATCAAGTATCCATGTCTTGTCCTGCATTCTAATGCTTTGGAAAATAACTACCATATTTTTAGGAGTATAAGTCACACTTTTTCCACCCCCAAAAGTTGGTGGAAATGTCAGTGCGTCTTATACAGCAAATGTTGCCAAAGCCCCACCCACCCACTGGCCCCCATGCTTTGGCTTCTGCCTCCCAGCAATTTGCCTCCTTGCAGCTTGTTTCAGCTTCAGCACAGGGATAAACCAAACCCTCAACCCCCTAATGTTGAAAAGTCTTGTATTAATTCACTTGGTCGGAAGATTTTGCCATATGTCAGAGATACTCCTGACCTTCCTAGTATCCCTGCAAAGAAGAAAAATAAACCAAAAACCTCAGTTCTCCAAGAAAGTCATTGTTTTATACACACTGAAATAATATAGACTCTTTTTTAACAAAGAGAGGAACGTATCGAAATCTTACAGAAACAGATGGTCGCGAGAACTGATGGGGTGAAGGGAAGGGAGACGCTACCTAGTTCTTCTTTCTAAAAGTTTTGGAGAAGTACAATTAAACTATTCCTAACAGGGTCATCGCACAGAAACCATCTGGCGTAGAAAGGAGCCCTTTTCTATTTGTATGTCTAAAAGAGCTGTAATAATTGTATGGTGTTGGCACGAGAAACCCCGGCTGTTGCTCACACTTTCCAAATCATATCTGTAATTATGCAGTGTTGTCTTGTCTCCAATAAAACAGTTTAAAGGACACCTGTTTTGTGGTCTGGATGCAACACAGACATTGCAGGATGCAGGGTTTTTTTTAAATGATGAAGTATTATTTTAGCATATTAATGATTTCTGCATGAAGGGACAGCATGTTAAACTACGGCTCACCAGTGCCTGATTTGTCCAGGGATGAGAAGGCTGGCTTCGTGAGGAGGAGACCCTTAGTTAAGTGCACCCCATGGGTTTATTTTCAATTTCCTCAAATGCACCATGGGGTCTACAGTTTCAATTATTTGCAAGTTTCAGAGTAATTCCACGCGGGTTGCCCCCATCCTCCTTGCATGAGACCAACAAAGCAAATGTCAACCCTCTAGATCATGCTGATATCGCTCCTTGGCTGTCCGCATGTCAGAA
This sequence comes from Laticauda colubrina, assembly GCA_015471245.1. Taxonomy (NCBI): domain Eukaryota; kingdom Metazoa; phylum Chordata; class Lepidosauria; order Squamata; family Elapidae; genus Laticauda; species Laticauda colubrina. The sequence goes on along the minus strand of BLBF01000055.1, from coordinate 10,311,309 downwards.
TGCAGGTGGAAGAGTCTTGTTTTGAATGAATTTTCTCCCCCTTTATAAGAAGAAGCAAACTTAAAACAAATAGGCAAGTTTCCCAGATGAGAGAAAAATCCTGCCATAACTCTTTGCCTTCCAAGCTTTTTAGCCTTGATGACCATCCAAAAATTTGAGGAAGTCCAAATTTAAGTGTAGGAGAGAACCAAGTGCAAGTCAGCCTTGATTTGGTTCAAACTGGCAGTCTGGTCAGTCAGTTTGATCCAGGGTTTTTAACTGATCTGGAAAAGTATCAACTATTCAAGTGCAAGTGTCTATTGGAACGTTTCAATATGGGTTTGGAAGCAGATTAAATGTTTGGTCTCATTACCATAAGGAATGGCTTTTTCACTTGAAATGGGTGACCTATCTTTGTACTCTCTCCAGCAGTCTGCAGCTACCTTGGCTTCCTATAGTTCTATCAAAATCCAAAGGAAGCTCTCAAGTTCCCAATAAGAAACTGAAAATAATAAAAAGAGAAATGCCAAGAAATGAACAAGTTCTTCCAACAAGTGTTACAAGATTGCCAGACAAGGAAAGTCTGAAAAGGAAAGTAGTAAAGGTGAGAAAATCATTCTTGAAGTGAGAAAAATGATTCCTTGATTGGCCTACACAATAGCCGGGTTTACACATTACAGAAGATTAAACTGGGGAAAGAGAGTTTGCAATTCTATGAGTCATTATTTTGATAGATGTGAATCAGGTAGTCATGGAAAGCCATCATGTTTGGGTAGGGGAGGTTATGAAATCACAGTAACCAAGTTTTATTAACCCAGTTTGGTGTGAAGCATGTTGTGTAAACATACCTATCATTTATTTATTTATTTATTTATTTATTTGTTTGTTTGTTTGTTTGTTTGTTTATTCATAGCACTAACAGCAAAAAAGGAGTTGCAGTGGCTTAATGACGCTGGAGATGGTATCTACTTCAGCGGTTCGAGTCTTAGCACTGCATGGCAGGATGCGCTCTTGTCACTCACTTCAGCATCTGTCCACCTAACAGTTTGAACATACATTCCATGCAAGTAGATAGATAGGTCCCACTTTGCTAGGGAGATGAATTGGTGCTTTGTGCAGTCAGTCAGATTCCTGATGGCTCTGAATCTTCCCAGTTGCAGGGAATGGAGGGGTCCTTGGGTGATACTGCAGGAAACCACTCACCTTTCTCTCTGGTGTGAAGCCAGCTTGCCCTTCTGTGGCGCACCTTGGGAAGCACACAAGTATTTCCTATAACAGGGATGATACCTTGGCAAGGTATGTTACTACTCTGCAATAGCATTGTGATCTTCTGGCTACTGTAACAATGCCATATGCTAATATTATTATTAGCATATGTCATTGTTACAGTAGCCAGAAGATTATTATAATAAGCAATAGCCAAAGACTATGGTGGACAGATTATGAAATCTACCCTTTCAAATAATTTCTTAAAAGAATTCTAGTGATATATTGCGAATCTTCCAAATCAAGGGAACTCTAGGAATGAGAAAATGCAATGCTTAGGGAAAGCAGCCTGGTGCTCTCAGGATATTTTAAATCAATTATTTTGATGATTATGATTGCATGCCAGCAAGTCATTGCTGACTCTTACTGACAGCATCAACAGGTTTTCTCCAGGATGGTCAGTTCCTTGCTTGGTTCTTTGGCTCCTCCAATGATGCACTCATCATCATTGTAACTAAATGCATCCACCTTGCTGCCATCTGTCCTCTCCTTTCCTTCCACCTTTCCCAGAATTATGGACTTATCTCAGAATTTATTGACTCGCTCATTCATTACATTGCTGTCCATCTTACAAGAAGCGACTTCAGGCAGCCATATAAATGATTGTAAAAAAATTGTATAAAAGATATATGGCTTGCCTGGATAGAAATTGATTGATTAATTGCTTGATTGATAATGTGCCATCAAACCAGGTGCCAATTCTTAGCAGCCACATACAATGGATAGATTTTCTTCTTGATGACTTGCCCCTTATCTAGACTTTCAGCTGTTCTAATGGTGCCACTATAACGGAGTCTGTCCACTTTACCTCTGGTTGACCAATTCTCTTTCTTTCCATCTTTCTCAACATGAAAGCTTTCTCTGGAGAGCTAGGTCTTAGTTTGGGGACAGTCAACAAGCAGCATCTCAAAGGGGCAGAGTCTCTGTTTCTTTGTTTGTTGAGCATGTATTAGGAAACAAATATATGTATAAAGATGATTATTAATACATGAAATGGATACAAATAAAAGTGAGCATTAGGACAGGGATGGTAGGCACATTGGTGCGCTTATGCATGCCCCTTACAGACCTCTTAGGAAAAGGTGAGGTCAATAGCAGACAGTCTAAGGTTAAAGTTTTTGGGGTTTGGGGAAGAAACCACAGGGTCAGGTAGTGTATTCCAGGCATTGACCACTCTGTTGCTGAAGTCGTATTTCCTGCAGTTTACCATGAGTTTGTATGTATTGTGTGCTCTTGTATAGTTGGGGCTGAAGCTGAAGTAGTCATTGACAGGTAGGACATTGCAGTGGATAATTTTATGGACTACGCTTGGTCAGATCGAGGACACCGTAGTTCTAAGCTGTTTAAGTCTAAAATTTCAAGTCTGGAGGCATAGGGTATTCTACTGCAGGTAGAGGAGTGGAGAACTCTTCTCGTGAAATATCTCTGGATTCTCTCAATTGTATTAATGTCTGATATGCAGTGTGGATTCCAGACAGATGAGCATACTCAAGAATTGGTCTACCAAATCTTTTGTATGGTCTAGTTGGTAGTGTGATATCACCAGAGAAAAAGCTACGTAGGATTAGGTTAACAACTCTTAACACCTTTTTGGCTATGTTATTACAGTGGGCTTTGACACTTAGATTATCTCTCCCCTACCCCCATCATGGTAGTCTGTCACTGCATAACAGCAAAGTGCAGCAAGCAAATAATGGCAACTGATATTCTACTTTCCATCAGGGGTGTTCAGTTGGTGACTTGTGGCCAGTTTCTTTTTGCCAGCACAACTCATCTGCCATGCTGATTGTTGTGGGAGTAAAATGAAGGAGTATCCCCATATAATCCTCCTTGGGATCCTCTTGAAAAGCAGAATATAAATCTAAGAAGAAAATCAATGAGTTATTTCAAGATAGTGATGTCTAGTCGGCCTGAGAATAGCTTCCCAATTTTTGAAGCGGATCTAGATTTATTTATTTATTTATATTTATTTATTTGATTTGTCAATCACTTACAAGATAATAGGCATAACTACATACATAGTTACGAATATATGAAATGGGTACATATAAGAAAAATAAAAGAAACAATAGGACAGGGATGGTAGGCACATTGGTGCGCTTATGCACGCTCCCTACAGACAGACCTCTTAGGAAAGGGGTGAGGTCAATAGTAGACAGTCTAAGGTTAAAGTTTTTGGGGTTTGGGGAAGAAACCCCAGAGTCAGGTAGAGTATTCCGGATATTGGCCACTCTGTTGCTGAAGTCGTATTTCCAGCAATCAAGTTTGGTGCGGTTAACTTTGACTTTGTATCTATTGTGTGCTCTTGTGTTGTTATGGTTGAAGCTGAAGTATTCATATGCAAGTAAGTCGTTGCAATGTATGATTTTATATGCCATACTTAGTTCAGACCAAAGACGGCGTAATTCGAGGTTTTCTAGGTCTAGAATTTCAAGTCTGGTGGCATATGGTATTCTACGACGAGCAGAGGAGTGGAGAACTCTTCTTATGAAATATTTCTGGACTTTCTCAACTGTGCTAATATCAGATACATAATGTGGGTTCCAGACTGATGAGCTGTATTTGAGTATTGGTTTAGCAAATCTTTTGTATGCTCTAGTTAGTAGTGCGATATTACCAGAGAAGAAGTTACGTAGGATTAGGTTAACAACTCTTAATGCCTTTTTGGCTATGTAGTTACAGTGGGCTCTAGCACTTAGATCATTAGAGATGAGTACTCCAAGTTCCTTTACAGAGCTTGGATCATCAACAAGGTCTTGACTATTTAGCCTGTATTTATTTTATTTTCTGATTTTTTTTTTTGCCAATATGTAAGGCGTATTGTTATTTATTTGTTGACATTTGAAGTTGCCATTTGTTTGACCATTCTGATACATACATAGTCAAGATCTTTTTGAAGGGCAGCAGATATTGTCTGTGGTATTGGACAGCTTTACAACATCAGTGAAGAGAACGCAGTTTGCTCTTAATATGATCACAGAGGTCATTTATGTAGAGTATGAAGAGAGTTGGTCCGAAAACACTGCCTTGGGGGACACTACTATTGACAGGTAGAGAATTTGATAGGACACTCTCAATTTTGACCATTTGTTGTCTGTTTTGACAGGAATGCTTCTATCTAGTTATGCAGTTGTCCAGAGATACATAAAATTTTAGTTTTAGGAGTACTTTGTCATTTATTGTGGAAGATTAGAATTTTAGAGACCCAGGGTGATACAGTGATTAAAGTCTTGGACTTTAGAAACTTCTATCTTGAGGTAAGACCCTGATGGGTGCTACATCTGGGTCATCATTCATGGTAAAGACCAGTTATAGAATTCAATTTTTTTAATACCGGTTCTTTGGGCAAGGATTGGTGAGCATGGCAGGGGAAGGATACAGTAAAATTTCCATTCCCTCCCCACTCCTGGGGGAAGGATACTACAAATTCCCATTCCCTGCCCTCCCCACCCCACTAACCTGCTTTCCAGCTCTGTTCTCCTGTGCAGGGCAACCAAAGAAGACCCAGCCAATCAGCTGGGACTTGGGTGGCAGAGAATAGATGGGGGCAGGGCCAGTCAGAGGTGGCATTTACCGGTTCTCCAAACTACTCAAAATTTCTGCTACTGGTTCTCCAGAACTGGTCAGAACCTGCTGAATACCACCTCTAGTAAAGTCCCTCTTTTTTAAAAAAAAAATGCATGCTTGACATCTACTTAAACCAAAACTAATTCCAACTCTTATAAGGCAATTCTATTCCTTTAGAAGTCAGTCTTGCCACCAGGCCAGATAGTTTCATAAAGATTGTTTCAGGAATGAAACAGTAGATGGAGCCTAACTTCCATGTTTCCAACATTACCACAGAAGTGGCTTTTTTTTTCAGACCGGATTTCTAAGACAACTCAGTAATAAATGAACTGGACAGAATAGTAACTAAAAGTGAAAGTTGGCAAGGGCGAGAGGTTTCAATTAGCTGGAGACATTTAAGGCAAGAGTAGGATACCTTAGATCCAGACAAAGTCTCTCTCACACACAATAGCCCAATAGAATGGGATGAGTTAGGCATGAAAAATGTCATTGGCGTCAATGTGAATCTGGCTCTTAAAAGTTAAATGCCATCTTTTTTTTTTTTTTTTTTCCCTTTTCCTTCTGCTGTCCTACCGGGCAATATAAAGATCGGTGCCTTGTTCAAAGCATTACTCCAAGACCTGCTGAGAAAGATGTGCTGAAGTCAGCTGAAATCCAATGCTGTATTGATTCACTTAGCCTAATTCTGTTTCCCCACATTTCTTGCAAATTAAAGCGTCCACTGTGATGTACAGTTTGGCGTGAGAAGTGGGAGCATAGAGGAGGGGATGGTGACAAAGTGCCACGGTCAGAAGACACAGGAGTGAAAATTTCAACCTACCCCTTTCCCTTTGTCAAGAGGCTTAATTCTTCTATTTCAGTTTCTTTTCACCCATGCAAACTTCAGTTTCATCAATATTGCAAGCTAAATGTCTGAAATTCTCTGCCCGCAGCCCTCCTGAGCTCCATTTTTGCTGGCAGAGGCACCACAGGCCATTGCTTTGCTGTTTCCAGGGCAGTCCTGCCAGTGGTGGGATTCAAATTTTTTTACTACTGGTTCTGTGGGTGTGGCTTGGTGGGCGTGGCAAGGGAAGGATACTGCAAAGTCTCTATTCCCTCCCCACTCCACTAACCTGCTTTCCAGCTCTGTTCTCCTGTTCAGGGCAACCAAAGAAGACCCAGCCAATCAGCTGGGACTCAATGGGAGGCAGAGAATAGATGGGGGCAGGGGCAGTCAGAGGTGGCATTTGCCGGTTCTCTGAACTACTCAAAATTTCCACTACTGGTTCTCCAGAACTAGTCAGAACCGGCTGAATATCAACTATGAGCCCCACAGGCTGGATCTGGCTCCCAGGCCTTGTGTTTGACACCCCTGGTCTAGATAATCAGAAGGATCTAACACAACATCCTCTGCCCTTTTATTTATATTTTATATTTATTATATTAATGCTCTGTAGCTTTGCTTACAGCCCTCGTCTTGCAAATCAAACGGCATGATGGAAATGGAATTTACCACCCTAAAATTGATTTCTCTAGAAATTATCCTCCTGCTGGGAGCAAAGGACCCAGCTGGTGTAGCATAGCCTCCCACCTCCTTCCTGCAATAGCTAAGTAGCCGTGCGTCCAATTCAGCAATTGTCAGGAGCTCTTTAGTGGTTTGCTGAACCACTTCTTGAGTGGCTTCGGTACTGGAATGGACTCCGCATCCCTCTGCCTCTTTAAATGCAAATCCTATTTGTTTAAGAGAGAAACGAGAAGCCACTTTGCATGACCCACTTTGTTAATAAACAGAAAGACCTGAGAGCTGCAGCAAAATCTATTTATTTGTTTATTAAACAAAACTAGGCAGCCACCCAACTTATGCATGGGGGATTCTGGGCGGTTTACTATTTTTTTTTTTTTCTTCAAAAAATCCTGTTTAAAAAGTTTAACAATCAGATCAGCCACATGATCAACTCCATTTCCGTTTGTGGTCCACAGACTGCAGACAAAACCATGTGTTGGTGGTTAAATCCAGTCCGTATCTTTTTCCAAGCTGGGATAGAGACATAGGCAGAGGAAAAATAAGTTTGCGGCAAGCTGCAATCGGAGGTTTATTGGCCTAGTAACAGGAGGGACAACAGCAAGTGTTTTTAAGGGCAGCTAGCACATTGGAGTTGGGAGACAGTGAATTTTTACATGGTTTGGCCCTTTTGTGATTTATATGTTATCATCTGTCTGAAAATGTATTCTTTCTAGTTTTGGACAGCCATTTGTCTGAAATGGTATTGGGCAGTGATGACAAACCTTTTTTTTGTGGTGGACCAAAAGCGTGCGCACACCGGCACCCACAATGCAATGTGCCCTATCCCCCTGCGCTTGTGCACACAACACCCCCATCCCACCCCCTTACATGGCACTGCGTATGCGCATACCTCCCAGCTGATTTTTGACCCATTAGAAGCCATTTTTGCCCTCCCAGAGGCTTAGGGGAAGCCTCTGCAGCCTTGGGAAGCTGAAAAATGGGCCTTTTGGAAATACCGGAAGTGCCTGTTTTCAGCCTCTGGAGGGCCTCTGGAGCCTCGGAAGGCTGAAAATGGGCCCGTTTCAGCACTTCCAGTATTTCCAGAAGGCCTGTTTTTCAGCCTCCCAAGGCTGCAGAGGCTTCCCTCAAGCCTCTGGGAGGCTGAAAAAGACCTCAAACATGTCGAAAATCAGCTGGGAGTGTGTCTTAAGTTCACCATCATGGGTATAGGGTCTCGTGTCTGAGTGAAAAGTGGGACTAGAAAACCCTCAAAGTTCCTTCCAACTATTATTATAACATATTGTAGCACATAGAATACTAGAGTGTGAAGGAACCTAAGATATCTTCTAATCCAACTCCTTGCTCAAGCAGGAGACCCTATACTTGTGATGGTGAACCTATGGCATGCGTACTGGAAGTGGCACCCAGAGCCACTTCTGCCAGCATGCAAGAAGTTGCCTGGAAGAGCCCTACTGTGCATGCTCACGTGCTGCCTGCCCAACAACTGATTGTTGGGTATCTGGTGTGCATGCACGGGGGCATGGGGGCACAGGAGGCATGTGTGCATGCACACAGATACACAGGGTGCACAAGGGGGGGCGTACACATGTGCAGGGGCATGCCCCCCCACACACATTGCCTTCTGGGTGCTTGCACATGCAATTTTCAGCACGGGAGCCCAAAAAAGTTATCCACCACTGCCCTATACCATTTCAGAAAGAACCATGGTGGCGCAGTGGTTAGAATGCAGTACTGTGGGCTAACTCACTGCTCCCTCCAGGAGTTCGATTCTGACCGGCTCAAGGTTAACTCAGCCTTCCATCCTTCCAAGGTTGATAAAAAGAAAACCCCAATTGTTGGGGGCAATATGCTGACTCTGTAAAATGCTTAGAGAGGCTGCAAAGCACTATAAAATGGTATATAAATCTATTACTATTTCAGACAAATGGCTTCCAGTCTCTTTTTGAAAACTTCCAGTGATGGGGCACCCACAGCTTTTGGAGGCAAACCCTTCCACTGGTAATTGTTCTCACTGTCAGGAAATTTCTCCTTAATTCTAGGTTTCTTCTCTCCTTGTTTAGTTTCCATTCATTGTTTCTTGTCTTGCCTTCTGGTGCTTTGGAAAATAGCTTGAACCCCTCATCTATGTAGAAGCCTCTCAAACATTGGAAAGCTGCCATCATGTCTCCCCTAGTCTTTCTTTTTCATTAGGTTAGACATAATTTAATTTTAATTATAACTTCATATAATGGATAATTTTGTATAATTTAATATAGAACATTTGTGTAATGTTCTGTTATTTTTTTCACAATAGAGCGTAGTGGAAGGTGAACATTTTGGAAAAAAATATCATTGTGAAAAGCAAGACTTCAACGGCACCATAGAGCCATAGACTGCTGAATCAAAACATTTCAGGCAATCTCAAACAAACACAATGGGTTTTTAGTACATGATACCATTAGTTGTAGTCTCTTTCATGTCTATTTGACATTGCATAATCAATGTATTCTCTCATTTCCATCCATGTCATCCCAATTTTAATCTTACATCAGTTAAGCCATTCTATATTTCTGATGAAGTAACTTGCATCTCATGCCTTTAATAACATTTGTAAATCAGAACATGTGACACGATACAGAGAAAAATACGGCATTTTTCATTTAATCCTCCAAAGAAAGATTAAAGGCAAACAACTTCCAGAAGAAGGCAGAAGAACATCATGGCTTCAAAATCTAAGGGACTGGTTTGGACAAAACTCAACAGGCGTTTTTGTGTGGCTGTTGATAAAAATAGGATTGCCAATATGATCACCAATGTGTAAAGATGGATATGACACAAGAGAAGAAGTAAATCAGAAAAGGTAACACCAGTCTCCTTAAGTTTTGCTATGGTAAATTAACTCAGCTGTCCTAGTACAGTGTCTTCCCAAGCACTACTAATTATTATTATTAATTTTCTTTACATACAGTCTTTCTTAGGGTTCTCCTGAACTTCATAAGAACTCCTGTTGTGGTACATAAGGATCCATGCTTGAAGAAGCAGCTTGGTCTTCTTTAATATTTTCTTTTCTCTCAAGAAAACTGAAGAATCAACAAATTGTTCTGCCAACAAAATGTGGACAAGTGTTTTTTTTTTTTTTTTAAGAAAATGAGGGGTAGACACCAAATGTCCTCTTCAAAGCTTTGAAGTCTTCCATACTTTGATGCTGAATTGTAATATTGAATGTGACAGAAGGAAGTAACCACATGAGTGCGATTTTAATTAAGTTTAATTTTAAATTGCATTCAAGTTTATTATTCTTATTTATTTGTCACATTTAAAGACCACCCATCTCATTATCCAACTATGGGCAGTTTATAGATACAAGCCATAAAATCATTTAAAAGAGACATTTTTAAAAACAGGGAAGAACAAAATAAAAGCAATTAAAAAAACAAGTTAAAAAACCAAGGCAGTGTACTCAAACACCAACCACCCCACATCACCCCTCAATCCCAATACCAGTTGACAAAGCCAGGTCTTCACACCTTTCCAAAAGATTACAAATGTGGTGTCCAATCTCACCTCTGGGGACAAGATATTCCATGGAGCAGTGCAATGGGACAGAAGGATTCCTTCTGAGACTCCCCCCTGTCAAAATTCTTTAACTGACAGCATATCTTCTCTGTCTCACCAGGTAGGATGGAGGATGGGCTGATGTAAATAGGATAAGGTTGCTCCTCAGACAATCTGGTCCTACCATGCCAGGAAGAGCTTTAAAGATGTTAACCAACATCTTGAATTGGATTTGGAAGCAAGTTGGCACCCAATGCAGCTCATACAGCAGAGGTGTTATATGCATAATCCTCAGAGCACATAAAACTGCATACAAGGCTAATTCTGTACCAACTATAGCTTCTAGGGAATCTTCAAGGGCTTCTAGGGATTCTAGGGAATCTTCAAATCTCCTGAGAGAACGATCTCTCAGTCCATGAAGGGACACAGCTGGTGCATAACATAAAATTGAGCAAAGCCCTTTCCCCATTTAGCCACAACTGCCACAAGCTTCTCAAGCAAGAGTTATGAGTCCAGAAGGCCCTCCAGATTTTGTACTAGGTCCATCTGGGGCAGAATATCCCATCCAAGACCAAAGTTGGTAAACCTTCAGATAGAAAGAAATCCCCCGCTCACAAGCACTCCATCTTACCAAGAAAGCTGTCGTTCCACATCCAGACCCCAGAGCCTCCAGGTACCACAAAAGAAGATCTAAAGCATCACTTGATGGAGATATACAATGGGATATCATTTGCATACTATTTGTGATGACCTGGAGCATGGCACAAAGGCAACACAGATAATCAGTAGAAATCCCTTTATTAGCTCCCATTGTCCTGTTTACCTTCTGGGTTGGAGAAAAACTATCCCAGGAACAACCTTTGACTGCAGAGAATCAAGTCCAAAATGTGGTCAACAAAAACTGGAACTATAAGTCCAATCAAGGCAAGATGAGGTAATTAGTCTGGCAGGGCAAGAGAAGGAATTCCAGACATGAAGGAATGGCAGTAATTCAACACAGTTCGGAGGATGCCAAGAATGCAAATATTCAAAATCAACACATGATAAAATCATGTTTGTTCCCAGAAGACGCCGCACTCAGCTTGCATCTCTTTTAAACTCTCATTCCCAGGTATGGCTAATGAAGAGAATCAGGGCCCTTTCCTCCCCCATAAGACATGCAACCCACGTTGCTCTCTTCTCCATTCCTCCCTGCATGCCTAGGATGAAGAGGGGGTGGACCTGGGTCTTCCTCTGAACTCCCTCTTCCTTGTTCTCTTTCCTGCTCTGCTCAGCTGGACATTGCCCTTTTCCAGCTTCCTCCACAGGTAATGGAGCCACACTCCCACTCCCAATCAGCTGTTCATCTTCCTCCTCGATTCAGACTGTGACAGGGAAATGACACCAATGATATCTCACCCTCTGGTGATAGATGATCTCATCCAACGGCTTCATGTAGACATTTAACAGGAATGTAGAGAATACAAACCCTGTGGTGCCCCACACAGTAGGGGCCATGAGCTCTTCCTATCAATACATAGCCATGGAGGAATGAGATATACCAATACAACACCATGCCCCTTCTACAATTCCAAATCCTGAAATAGATTCCAGAGAGTACAATGGTTGAAGATATTGAAAGCCATTGGAGGGTCAAATATTGCACAGATCGATGGAGCACCTCCATCCCATTCCCACCAGAGACAATCCAAAATTGCAAACAATGCCATTTCTGTCCATTTTCAGGCCTGAAACCTGACTGGAATGGGTCCAGATAATCCATCTCATCCAGAATCCTCTTGAGCTCTCTATCCAGCACAATGGGTTCCAGCAGCAGCGTCTTGAGGAGAGGGTACTTGAATTTATCAGACAGTTTTGACCAGCCTGGAGGGACATGGATCTACTTGAGTTTACAGTCCAGTGGAGGACCCTGTCTACTTCCTTAGATTCAAAGGATCACATTTAACTGGGTAAGTCTGCTTCCCAGGTATCTCTAAAGGATGTGGATCATCCTTCTCTTTCTCCCTCTCCCCTCCCTCCCTCCCTCCCTCCCTCTCCCTCTATTTCCCCCTCCCTCCCTCCGTGTGTGTGTGTGTGTGTGTGTGTGTGCGTGCGTGCATGAGAGAGAGAGAGAGGGCGAGAGAGAGAGAGAGAGAAAACTAGGGTGTAGAGACACATTCAAAATAAAAGTACCAATATTAGTTATCCTAACAGAGTGTCTTCTTGAAACCAAAAGGACTGCCCTATAAATTTCTACATGGAAGACTGAAATTTGGATTGTAACAGGAACAAGTGACAGACCATGAATGCAAGCCTTCCCTTAATTCAAACACTAGACTATGACAGTGTTTAACCAGGTTTACAGAACATCTCTGAAGGATGATAACCATGGGCTCATCCCATAGATTCTCCATTAGCAGAAGCAGTCCCATTCTCACTTCCAAGCTGTCACATAATGATCCAAGGCTGGTTAAAATGTAGCTGCAGCACTTAATTATTGTTTGCACAGGACCTTCAGACCGGAAAGTGCCTTGTAATTGCGGTTATTTAACTTCAGGGGTGATGAGGGCCAAAGGAACTCCCAAAATGTAGCTGTGACATGAGGAATGCATGGATTCTTCTTTCAACCCAGAATAAAATCTTGCCAATAAATAGGATTTCATATAATAAATGCTTTGGACAAGGGGTGTCATACTCAAGGACTGTGTGCCACATCAGGCCCACAGAATACTTAGATCTGGCCCATGGGACCGCCCTGGAAACAGTGAAGGACTGGTCCATGGTGCCTCTGCCAGCAAAAATGGAGCTCAGGGGGGTGTGTGTGCGGCCCTCCTGAGCTCCATTTTTGTTGGTTGCAGGAGGCCATCCCAGCCGAAAACAGAGATTGGGAGCACATTTTCACTGGCAGAGCACTCCAGCCATCACAGGTGCCTCCGACATGAGTGGTGTCAAGCTGGCCATGCCCACCCTGGCCCAACCTGTCCCTCTGAGGTCAAACACAACTTTGATGCGGTCAAAGTTGCTTTAGACCGAGGGATTATCTTGTTGATTTGACCAGTTGCAAAAACATTTAAGTAGATGTTTCTGCCTTGGGGGGAACCCTTTATGGGCTTATGGTCCTTCTTCCACTTTTGAACAAAATGACGAATAAATATTGAATACAGGTAGTCCCACAGGTGGTATTCAGCAGGTTCTGACCAGTTCTGGAGAACTGGTAGCAGAAATTTTGAGTAGTTCAGAGAACCGGCAAATCCCACCTCTGACTGGCTCCGCCCCCATCTATTCTCTGCCTCCTGAGTCCCAGCTGATTGGCTGGGTCTTCTTTGGTTGCCCTGCACAGGAGAACAGAGCTGGAAAGCAGGTTAGTGAGGTGGGAAGGAATGGGGATTTTGCAGTATCCTTCCCCCAGGGGTGGGGAGGGAATGGGGATTTTTTTTCTCTGTTGTAATAGAATTGCTTTGGGCTAGTTTTTTTTTTTTTTTAATCACAGTTACTGTGCATAGTCAATTCTGGACTGAACTGACATACAAACAATTTAGGCAACAACTGGAAAATATTTCTTTCTTTTTTTAAACAATTATTAAATTTTATTTAGTTTTCAAAATTTAAAAACATAAAATAAAACTGTATACTTCATTATATCATCGTCAAGACATCTTTTACATTTCCTTATAATCTTTCTATAGACACATTTCTTCCATTATACAATTTCAACTTAATATATAAATAAATACAAATAAATATGAATATAGAAATAAGTATTTACATAGTTTCTTATTCTATTACTAATTGCCATTTTGATTTCTTTTTATTCTTAAACCAGTCATACCAGGCATCCCAGACATTATAATATATCAATTCTTCTTTGTCTCTTAATTTCATTGTTAGTCTGTCCATCTCTGCACAGTCTACAATTTTCTCCCAGGAGTGAGGAGGGAATGGAGATTTTACTGTATCCTTCCCTTGCTCTCCAAGCCATGCCACACCCACCAAGCCACGCCCACAGAACCTGTAGTAAAAAATTTTTGAATCCCACCATTGGGCAGTCCTCAACTTATCACCACAATTGAGCCCCAAAATTCTGTTGCTCAGCGAGACAATAATCAAATGAGTTTGCTCCCATTTTATGACCTTTCTTGCCACAGTTGTTAACCAAATTGCTGCTGTTGTGAAGTTAATAACGCAGCTGTGCAGTTAATCGGGCTTCCCCATTGCTGGTCAGAAGGTCGCAAAAGGGGATCCCATGATCCCAGGGACACTGCAATAGTCATAAATATAACTCAGTTGCCAAGCCTCTGAATTTGATCATGTGTCCCTGGGGGATGTTGCAATGGTCATTCGTGTGAAAAATGGTCATAGGTCACTTTTTTTCAGTGCTGTTGTAACTTCAAATGGTCGCTAAATGAACTGTTGTAAGTTGAGGACTACCCGTCCATTCATCAGGTCCTCTCCACCGAAGAGATGAAGGAACAGTGGCTAGATGCAAGTCCTTGAGAATCTTCAAAGCATTTCTCTCTCTAATTTTACAAACCCGACGGAAGAGATCGCTCAAAAGGGAACGTGGGAGCTGGGATTGAAACAGAGGCTTTCAGCACATCTTCAAGGTTGGCTCTGTCAGGGAAGGCCATTAAATATTGTTCCCCTTTCTTAACAAGAGATGGCTTGCTGCCACATCACACATCAGGTTTCAAAAGACGTTTGCTCCATGGCCTGGAAAGCTTAAAGTGCCACGTTTCCCCCAGGGAAAAGAATGCGGGTTTCATTGATCAGATCCAACTTTACACATAGGTGAGGTTAACAATATCTATGCAACTCCACATGACTTTCCTCATGCAACCAATTTTGCAGTGGGCTTTTCTCTGAGTGGATTTTGTGCTTCTTTAAACGACGGCTTTGTTCTCCTCCACTGATTATTAACTCTGTAAGGGCGGACCTGTAATTATTTTTCTTCCAAGGATTGCAACTAAAAAAAAAATAATACTGATTTCATGACATGAAAACAAAAATCAGCAATCATATAGACTCAGCGTACATAGAAAACCGTAGAAAGGCATTGTGGCACCATCATTAAACTGAACCAAGGCCTTCATGCACGTGGGTGCTTATTGTTGGGTGACTCCACATCCTGCATGGCCCTCACAGTCCCTGTGTTAGCCTCACTCTAGCCCCAGTCTTTGGCACCACATGGCTTTCAGTTCAAACCCAGGGGTGGGCTGCTGGGGGTTCACAGGAGCTCGGGAGAGCCCTTAGCTAAAACTCTGTGGGGCTTGGAGAGCGCCCAATAACCTCACAAAAACAAGTAGCAAGGTAAAGTTCTTAATAGGCTTAACTGAACTTCTGGGCATTCAGCCAAGAGCATTTCACACCTTGTAAAAGAGTTGCAAGCTAAATAAACAATCCACTCAACGCTTGCAAGGGAAAGCCATTGAGAAAATCAGGTAACATAGCCATTAGCCTCCGAGGGGATTAATTCCCAAATAATAAGAATCACATAACTCCCAGAAACTGCACTAAGACTCCAAGATCCCTCTCACAGTCACTGCTATAAAGCCTGGTTTCACCCAGTCTTTTATTTAAGCATTAAATGCATAAAATAATAAACAACTTTTTGGTATATATTATTTTTAGATAATGAGGGCAAAGAAGCGACGTCGAGTTGGCCACACCCACCAAGTCACATGACCACCTAGCCATGCCCACCTGATCACATGACCACCCAGCCACACCCTCCAAACCATGCCCACCCAGCCAGTTATTAGGGTAGAGAGCCTAATGAAAAATTTGAAGCCCACCCCTATTCAAACCCTTCTGATTCTGATTTGTAAGGCATCATATAACATTGCTGTTGTGTAAGCTACATTGTCCCAAAGGTGCTTTTTTTTTTTTTCAAGAGACAACTGGACTATCGGGTTTTTCTTTGAAGACGTTTCGCTTCTCATCCAAGAAGCTTCGTACTCACTTAATAGGCTCCAGCACAAGACTGAAATCTTGGAAGAATAAACATTTGGTCCTGTGACCAACTCAGATTAGATCCTGCAATTAAATATGTTCCTTTTGTCCTCCCCTCTACTATTATTTCCTCTTCTTATTGGCTTGGTCTCTCTGGGGAATTGATTTTCTTATATATCCCATGAAGCTGCCTCAGCTAGGTCAAAACCAAACAATACTGCAGTCAACACAATGGCAACCAGCAGCACTGCAGAACTCGAGAACCGCCAGAAGCAGCAATCACTCAGTTGTCTTTCTCTCTTTTACTCTTCCCTCTTCTTCATCCTCTTCTTCCTTTTCCCTTTCCTGTTTGCAAAACTTTTATTTTTTTATTTTTTCCTGTTTCCTTGCCCTCCAGTGCAATGGCTTCCTTTATATAGCAATAGAGTTATCTATCACTTCATAGTGCTTAACAGCCCTCTCTAAACAGTTTCCAGAGTCAGCCTATTGCCACCCAACAATCTGGGTCCTCATTTTATTGACCTCAGAAGGATGGAAAGCTGAGTCAACTTTGAGCCTGGTGAGATTCGAACTGCCAAATTACAAGCAGTCAGCAGAAGTAGCCTGCAGTACTGCATTCTAGCCACTGCACCACTGTGGCTCTTATCCTCACTTTTTCTCCAGTGACTTGGCTTCTATGTCTCCACTTGCTCTCCAATGCGATGGCTTCCCTTATATGTCCCCCCCCCCATATAAGTTACCTAATTGAGGTAACTTATAGAAAGTTACCTCAACTAGGTCACACTAGCAAGATATCACACAGAAGGTCTCTCAGCAGCACCCGAGCAATCAGCAACACATACTAAGGTAGTGATTCTTAAACTGTTTGACCCAATTACCTTGTTCCCAATCCTGAATAAGGTCATTTCCTCCCCCCACCCACAAAAAATAAATCAATAAAATCAGACTCTGGTTTTACACAAGGGTCTTGGCAGCAAGTGGTCCCAGACTGATCCTCGACTCACAAACAAACAATTACAAATGGCTCCATGGCCCCCAGGACGTGCCCAAATGATACCCACTTTAAGAACCGCCGTGTCAAAATCCAAGAAAGAAATACTTAGACTCCATTAATCAGAGAAAAGATATCTTTTACTGGAAATCAAGTGGTAGCAACAAAAGAATTCTGAATCTGAGAAAATGGGCATGTAAATCACATATACAAAGTAATGGCAATGTTCCCACCCCCAATAGTTCAATTGGTTCATCCAATTAAAAGTTGTGTATATCATCATGTGAGCATCTCCAGGTGGTGATGAGGCCTCTGTCTGTTGACCTCGACATATCTTGATAAAGAGTTGCAGCTACACATAGCACAGAATAGAAACCTAAGCAAGAATCTACCCCCCCCCCAGTTTATACAGTTCTGGTTTGTAACACCTCCAGCTCACTTCCCATAACCATTCCCCCCCCACCTTTACTTATGACAGCTGAAAGATGCAAAGCAAAGGGAGAAAATCTTGAAGGCTGACATGCAGTACGAAGGAAGAACCTAGAAAACACTATACAAAAATAATAATAAAGGGACAAAACATTTCCTCAAACGAGAAAAAAACTAATAATCTCTGTGGCCACATCACAAAGGAGGAAGCAGAAATCAGAAGTGGAAGAGATACGGTGGCATATTTTCAAGGCCGACAATGATTCCTCTTTATTTTCGAAAAATACGCATAAAATTGTCCATCCCAATTGCAGAACCCACCCTGCTTTCTGCGAAGCTTAGCAGCTGCGTCCTCCCTGACTCAAAACCAGTGTAAAAATAACTTTTCTGTTTTGTTCGAAGTGTTTCCCCCATTTTTTTTCTCTCTCTCTCTCTCCTTTCCTGTCTTTCTGCCTCTTTTAAACAGTTGGAACACATAAGTATCCCATGTTGGTTCTGTAATTAAGACCATGCACAGCTTGGCTGTGAAGATCCTTAATTATATCTGCTTTGGGGATATGGTTGGAGGCGAGATAATTGTAGATAGTGCAGCTATTCGATCAGCTTCATCCATCTACATGGATTTTTTTTTTTCCAGCATCACACAGTTCAGAGAGAATCCTTGGGCCATTTCAGGGCCTTTTATTTTTTTTATTTTTTATTTTTTTTGGAGCCAGGTTTTCAGCTGCAGAAGGTGTTTCAAAACCTTGAACCATATGGGTAATGGTATTTCACAGAGAGGTCCTCCTTAAAAAGGACAGTCCCTGTTTAAAACTTCAAATTTGCATTCTGCAGGAAAAAAAGGCTGCATAGGAGCAATTCTTGCCTGTTGTCAAACGTGGAAGAAGTCCTGGTTGGTTATGAATTATCTTCTTTTTCGCTGGGGATACTGCTGTGTGTGTTTCTTTTTAATGATTTTGGCAACTTCCTCCCATTTAGAGCTTCATAGAGACATCTGGCATCTTTTCAGCTACTCTCATCCCTGCCTTTTCTTCTCTGACTGAGATCCTCTTGACTGAGGAGGAAACGGCTTCTGAAGTCTTCATTAAACCCACTCTACTTATGCATTGGCAATTCAGGTGCAAAGAACACTGGGAATTCCAGTTCAGCAGCCATCGAGGATTTTAAACCAGCAATTAGGAATGTTAAAAGAATTCTGTCCAGCAGGTTCTGACCAGTTCTGGAGAACCAGTAGCAGAAATTTTGAGTAATTCAGAGATCCAGCAAATCCCATCTCTGACTGTCCCCACCAACCCCATCTATTCTCTGCCTCCTGAGTCCCAGCTGATTGGCTGGGTCTTCTCTGGTTGCCCTGCACAGGAGAAAGGAGCTGGAAAGCAGGTTAGTAGGGTGGGGAGGGAATGGGGATTTTATGGTAACCTTCCCCCAGGAGTGGGGAGGGAATGGGGATTTTTTTTTCCTCTATTGTAATAGAATTGCTTTGAACTAACTCTAATTTTAAAAAAAATCACAGATGCTGTGCATAGGAGGCTTTTTTCCTCTGGACTGAATTGACATACAAACAATCTGGGCAACAACTCGAAAATATTTCTTTCTTTTTTTTTAACAATTATTCAATTTTATTTAGTCTTCTTTGGTTGCCCTGCACAGGAGAAGGGAGCTGGAAAGCCGGTTAGTGGGGTGCAGAGGTGGGATTCAATTTTTTTTTACTACCGGTTCTGTGGACGTGGCTTAGTGGGTGTGGCAAGGGAAGGAGACTGTAAAATCTCCAGTCAGAGGTGATATTTGCCAGTTCTCCAAACTACTCAAAATTTCCACTACCGGTTCTCCAGAACTGGTCAGAACCTGCTGAATACCACTTCTGATGAGGTGGGGAGAGAATGGAGATTTTACAGCATCCTTCCCCTGCCAAGCCACGCGCCCCCCCAAGCCACACCCACAGAACGATAATAAAACAAAATTGAATCCCACCTGTCATGGGTTCTTTAAGAAGGAATTGAGATGGACTTCCTAACGTAGCAGAACATGGTGACTCAACAGAATAGCAGAGTTGGAAGGGACTTTAAAGATCTTCTAGTCCAACCCCCAGCTCAAGTAGGAGACCCTATACCAATTTGGACAAATGGCTGTCCAGTCTCTTCTTAAAACCCTTCAGGGATGGAGCACCCACAATTTCTGGAGGCAAGCTGTTCTATCAGTTAATCATTCTCACTGTCTCATGTTCAACACTTGTTCTCATGTTCTTAAATTGCATAGAAATGTTGACTGCATCATAGCCATCAACAAAATAGTTTCCTCCCTGGTTAGGATAGAGGAGAGCTCGCCTAGTGTCCACCTTTCCATCTCAATATTGCTACTGCTATGTGAAGAAAAGGGTTGAAGCTGGAATAATGAAAAGCCCTTCCCTTTGGAACTGTTTATGCTAATGATCTCCAGGATTATTTCCACTTCATCTTTTCAAATTTATTTTTAAAAAAGTTAAATTGCAAAACTACAAAAGATTAAAAGCAAGCAAACAAACAAAAAACACACAGCAAACAAGATATTAAAAAATGCATTGGGAAAAAAGAAAACCTAACATGTATATAAAAAAAGTGGATATTTGATCCAGGACAAATGACTGTTAACTTTGGGTATGGTTTGAGATAATAAGATACAGAGGAAAATTTATAAATTACATAACAGTTTGTTAACAGAGGGTTTTCAAACTTTAATCTTGTCTTTTTTATCCTTATTGTTCTTCCTATTAAATGTTTTGTCATTAATTTAGTATCTAGATGACAGGTTGATAATTTGCAAATAGATTTAGTAGTTTAAAAATATTTTGGACCTTGTTTTGCAAGAGATGGAAATTAATATTGTAGTAATGTATCAGTCAGTATTCAACTGGGCGAGGAGATAATATGTGCATATATGGAAATATTCTGTCTTTTGATAGATACCGAAATGAGAATGTAGATTGTTTTCAACTCCTTTTATCTCTTGCTTGTTCTCCATATCTTTCTCTCCCTGCTTTTGTCTACTTCCCCCACCCCCCATTTCACCAGTGAAATGCTTTTGATCTTTGTTGTTGTTGATTTGGTTGATTTAACCAATAAGCAGCTTTCTCCAACAGTGGCTCCTCCAATTTCTCGTTTTTATGCTCAGCTCCGCAAATGCTATTGAATCACAAAACTCTCCCTATTTAATGGAAAGGTCATAAAATAATAACCTCCTGTCTATCAGAGATGATGACATCTCAAACAAATAAACAAAACAATGTGTGAGGTTCAAGGATTTGTTTTGCGTGGTGGAACTGAGGAGGCTGGGTGGTGCCTAACATTATGTGACAAAAGGATGGATCATTTGTTTGGCTTCAGTTACAAGGCCATGCATTGTTCCAGGAAGTGGAAAAAGAAATCTAAAGCCCCTGTCACACTGCACCAACGGATGCAAAGAGGATGTAAAACGGAGAGAAACGCTTGCCATCCGTTGGAAAACACGATGCATACATTGTGTACTCACTGCATCCGTGATTCATACTCTCTATCCGTCCAGCATCCATCTACTGTGATTTCATTTGCTCAAAAAGTTTTGAGCTGCAAAAAACTTTTTGAGCGGATGAAGTATCCAACGCGTCCGTTATACATCCGCTACGCATACAGGGAACATCCGTTATACGTCCGTCGTCATCCTTTACGCATCTGTTATATCCGCTAGGCATCCACTGCGCATCCGCGCAACTCAAATCCACTCCAGCGGAAAACGGACACAGGGAGGAAGCGAAACGGACATGGAACGGACACACAGCATTAGTAGCACGGACGTAGAAAGGATGAAAGCGGATGCAGCTCGCATATACAGCATTAAAACAGAAAAAACGTTCGCAGAGGGGACCTATCTCGCATATTTAGGATGTCTGGAGGATGTCTGGAGGATGCAGAAGGACACCTAGTGGAAAACCGATATTTCCTATAAAAAGGGGGAGGAAATCACCTGGATCTCACTTTCAGTCCAGCAGACGTGGGGTGCACACCTCTTCAGCCTTGCTCTTGCTCTTCCACAGCATCCATTCTTCTCCACCATGGATCATTGCACGCTCCTTTTGGTAGCCACCATCATTCAACACCAGAACCAAGCCCTCTTCAGGCTCTTTCACCTTTTCTATGGGAAGAAAAGAAGGCGGCCAAGAAGTGTGTGGGTCCGACGATGGATCGCGAGAAGAGCTGAGTATGGACTGTATGACAAGCTGATGGTGGAGCTGAGGAATGAAGACACTCGTGCATTCCAAAACTTCATGAGGATGCCGCCAGCCATGTTTCATGGAATTGTGGAGCATCTGAGACCAAGGTTGACCAAGGCGAACACCAACTTCCATCCCAGCCTGGACCCTGGGCTGACGGTGGCACTGAACTCTGCGCCACCTGGCCTCCGGAACCACATACAGAAACATGCAGTACACCTGGAGGGTGCCACACAACACCATCAGCATTGTGGTCAGAGAAGTAGTGCAGGCCATCATCAAAGAATACAAGGAGGAGCTCCTCCAGTGTCCCACCACTGAAGAAGGCTGGAGGAAAGTTGTAGAACAGTGGTATCGGAGGTGGAACTTCCCCCACACTGTTGGAGCCATAGATGGGAAGCATGTGGCCTGCAAAGCTCCAGCCAACTCGGGGTCCAATTATTTCAACTACAAGGGCTTCTTCAGTATCATCCTCTTCGCCATGGTCCATGCTGACTACAAGTTCATGTACATCGATGCTTCAGGCAACGGATCAGCTTCAGATGCCCAGATAGACAATGCCAGTGACCTCAAGGAGGGGCTGGAATGCAACCTCATCATGGGCTTTCCAGATCCAGACCCCCTACCCAATGACACACAAGATGTGCCCTACTTCATCGTGGGTGATGCCGCCTTCTCCCTCAGAACCTACCTCATGAAGCCCTACACCTCCAGACTCCTCACCTGTGAAGAGAGGATATTCAACTACAGGCTGTCCAGGGCAAGACGGGTGGTGGAGAACGCCTTTGCCATCCTGGCCAACAGGTTCCAGGTACTTCTCACTACCATGCAGCATCACCCAGAGACCGTGAGGAGCATCGTGGAAGCTTGCTGCATCCTGCACAATCTCATCCACACCCGCTATCCAGTGTTGCAGAACAGGCTTGTCGACCATCAACAAGGGAATGGGGATATGGAGCCTGGTGAATGGAGGCAAGGGTGAAACCAGATAGACACTGAGGATGTGCAAGGCCCCAACAGAGCTTCACGTGAAGGGAAGAAGCAGCGCAACCTACTGAGACATTGGTGCAACTCCCCAGCTGGAGCAGTAGGGTGGCAAGACAGGATGATAGATAGTTAATGGATGCTTCCTTGAGCCTGTGGCATAACACTGATGAGGTTGTGCCATGCATGTTGAGTGGCCCTCCAATGAACAGGGCGTTTAATAAAGAGTTGTGTTTATATTGAAATGTGTTGATCAATGATTAAATTGTTATTGATAATAAAGGGCCATAGGTGTGGCACCTGGGAGGGTGGACCATAAAGTCCCACTATGCTTGCACTGGAGGCTTATCTATCCTACAGTTATTACCCATCCCACACCTATTACCCATCCCACAGCTATTACCCATCCCACAGGTATCCCTGCCCATCCCATAGCTATTACCCATCCCACAGGTATCCCTGTCCATCCCACAAGCATGCAAAGGCTTAACCATTTTCTAAAAGTTTCCACCAACACTTTATTAAGTAAAAGAAATGACCCAAGTATGTGAAGCAAAGATAACCTTTATTAATAACAGTTAAGTAAAGTTTAGGACTTTATTTAAAAAGCAAAAGGAACCAAGAAAAGTGTCCCATGCAAAGATAAAGTCAACAGGTAACAACTCAGTCTCTGGCAATGTTCTCAGTCACTCTGAGGCATGTCCATGGTCTCAGGTGTAAAGGAGACAGGGGCTGCGGAGCTGGCAGTGGCTGGAGTGCTGGTCTGAGGCGCCATTGGGGTGCCTGGCCCCGAGAGGACAACAGGAGGTGGTGTGTTCAGGAAGCTCTCAGAAAGCTGGCTCAGCCCAGTGAGGTTGAGAGGCCCTTCCTCAAGGACCTGGGATGTCAGGCACAGGACCGATGAAAGATGTTCTGAGGCCAGGCTTGGCTGTGGGGTGGAGGAAGGAGTGTAGTGGGGATGTCTGGTCTGCAGCTGGGCGAGGTGAGGTGTCTGTGGCATGCAAGGAAGCATCTGTGGCATCTGTGGCATCGGTGGCATCGGTGGCATCAGTGGCATTGGTGGCTTCGGTGACATCTGTGGCGTCAGTGGCATCGGTGGTATCGGTGGCATCGGTGGCACCTGTTGCATGCAAGTAACCTGTGCCTGGACTGGGAAGGGCTGTCTGTGCTGCTGGAAGTCCTGGTACCCGTAGCCTTGGTAGGTGAGGGGCTGTTGAAAGCCTTGGAAGGGCTGTGACATCGCCTGGGGTGGAGGAGCAGACCTGGACTGGGTGGGAGCAGGTTCAGATGGGCCTGGAAGGTGGTGCAGCAGTGCCGTGATCCTCTCTTTCATGACCTGGTACTGGGCCTCGGGCATGTCCATGAGGGCCTGGGTCACGTATGTGAGGAAGGGCTTGCGGTTTGAGGATGGAATCTCGAAGTGTACCAGCTGAGAGAGGAGATCTGCGCTGTTCTTGATTGTGTCCCTGATCTCCAAGAGGACAGTGTGGCTCTGTCCCTCTGGTCTGCCTCTCTGCCTGCTTTCTGTGGAGGTGGAACTGGGGGTGGGTGCGGGTTGGTCTCTGGTGGTCGCTGCTTCTTCTTGCTCCATGTGTGTGAGAGAATCCTCCACGTCCTCTGGCATAGGGTGTGCAGCTGTCGGGGGGGGGGCTCTGTAACGGGGGGCTCTGTGGACACCTGCCCAGACACAGTCGCTGTTTCCTGGCCAGAAGAGGACTGGCTGTCTGTGGGCTGCCTGAGAGTGAGGGTAGACAGAGGGGCTGCTCCTCGGTGGCAGACCTCACCCTCCAGGAAGCTGCACTTTGCCATGACATAGGTCTCCCAGTCAGTGAGCTTGACTGCGGCCTGGCCAGACTTCTTCAGGTGCAGCTTCCCATACCAGGTGTGCATATGCTTCCACCACCCGAGGAGGACATCAGCAGTGTAGCCCAGGCTCTGTGCCTTCTCTCTCCAAGCCTCCTGCTTTCGCTTGGTGTCTCGATAGAGCCTGTGGCCCTTCCTCCATATGTCCTGGTTCTCCCTCATCCACTCCAGCACCTCCTCCTCATGCTCCTCTGCGATGGAGTACTGCTTCCTCTCTTCCTTCTCCTTGCCTTGCCTCTTCCTCCCTCTGGCAGGGCCTTCAGCAGCTGGGCCTTCATCATCAGGGCTTTCAGGGCTTTGGGGCTGGTTCACCACAGCAGCAGCAGGAGAAGCAGCAGCAGCAGCAGCAGCGTCAGCGCCAGGGGGTGGGATGGTGGATCTATCCCTCTTGCCAGGGCTGGCAGAAGATGGCACAGGCTTCCTCTCCTTCCCCATGGTGTTCTCTCGAAGATGTGTTGGCAGCAGGTTTTCCTCTGAATGCTGGCCTCGTGCGAGCTGCCTCCTTTTATATCCATGGGGCTGACGCAATGCATCCTCCCCGCACGCGCAGTGAATGCTACACATCTGCTCTGCATCCGCTATGCATCCGCTACGCATCCGCTACGCATCCGCTTCATCCGCTACGCATCTGCTCTTTCCGCTACGTGTCCGCTTTGCTATGCTCCCCTGGAAGCCCTGTGGACGTGCCATCTGCTTCCATCCGCTTTCATCTGCTAGGCTTCCGTTGAGCATCCGTTTTACATCCGCGCTACGTCCTCCCCCCATCCGTTCTTTTCCATTCTCTTTATGCGAATTTTTGCCCCTTTTGAGAGCGGATAAGAATGGATGGAGCCACCCCGGGATTTTTGGCCATCCGCTGTGTCCTTTTACATACGTTTTGCATCCGTCAGGCAATGTGACCTAGCCTTAACCCTATCCATCCCCTTTCCCCTGTCCAATTATAGTCAAATAAGAGGTTTGTTTTCACTTCTGCTTTTGAAGAGGTAGTGTGCTAGGGGTTTAAGAGACAAGTAAACGCACACACATATACACATTTCTCATAAAGTTTTTCTGTCTTTGTCTTTTGTTCCAAAGTGCTAAGTGAACTCGTTCAAGGCAACCTGATGAAGCTATTTTAAATTGGCTAACAGTGTGAACGAGAGAGGCCATTTTTAAATGGTGTCCTTGCCATACCAGGGAGATAAAAGGGCCAGCAACATTGAAAATCATTGATAAGCTGGGTAGAGTAAGGAAAAAAGGAAAGTTTAATGGAACCTTAGAGACAAAAGGGTAAAATAAAACATACGTGTAACTGTTATTGAGAAGATTGAAAATCGCCTTCCTTCCTTCCTTCCTTCCTTCCTTCCTTCCTTCCTTCCTTCCTATT
>BLBF01000055.1:10261779-10278755 GCA_015471245.1 Laticauda colubrina | reverse complement strand
TTCTATTCTATTCTATTCTATTCTATTCTATTCTATTCTATTCTATTCTATTCTATTCCATCTGTTCCTATTTCTATTCTATTCTATTCTATTCTATTCTATTCTATGCTATGCTATGCTATGCCATGCCATGCCATGCCATGCCATGCCATGCCATGCCACGCCATGCTATTCACACACAATCTGCCCCCAGCAGAAGAAGCTTCTTTATTTGTCCAAACTGTACTTTTCAGGCCACCAAAGTATAAACAATCAGCCTTCAATAGCTTATTTAGTAGCCAGAGAACCTCTTCGAGAGCTGCCAGCGCTATCATTTAAAAATACACACATGTTCGTGTGAATGCACCA
Source organism: Laticauda colubrina (assembly GCA_015471245.1). NCBI lineage: Eukaryota > Metazoa > Chordata > Lepidosauria > Squamata > Elapidae > Laticauda > Laticauda colubrina. The sequence continues at coordinate 10,278,407 of BLBF01000055.1, read as the reverse complement.
TAGGAGTGCCTGCATTGGGCATTCTAGCCTAGCAGCCTTTGGCAAGTATGCAAAGTATCAACCCCCTCCCCCAAAAAACCCTTTGAATGTCTTGTTTCCAAATGAGGTGCCGATAAAGATTGATTTCACTGGAAACAAGGGCCTTTTTATTTGGGGAGGAAAAGTTTGCTTGGAAGGACAGCGATCCCTGAACAGGGAATGCTAATTGTGCATATCTATTTGCATATCATTCTGGTCATGGCTCCTACATTTCAAAAGGGTAGAATTTTTTGTAGGCAAAAAAAAAAAAAAAAGAAGAAGAAGAAGAGCTGTAAGGAATATATTAAAAAAAAACCCAGTCAAGGACCATTTACTGTACCAATCGGTACAATATTAGGTGATTTCTTTTAAGGCTCAACTCCAAACTGTTCTTGGCTGTACCATATTCACAGGATATAAAAAAGATGTTGACACTTTAGAACAGGGGTATCAAACTTGATTTCATTGAGGGCCACATCAGGGTTGTGTTTGACCTTGGGGGGGCCATGGGCAGGGGAGCATGGGCAGCACGAAATCACTCATGTTGAGGGCACCTGTGGAGGCCCAAGCCCTCTGCCAGCGAAAACAGCCTCCTGAGCTCCATTTTCACTGGCAAAGGGTTGCAGGAGGCTGTGGCAACCGAAAATGGAGCTTGGGAGCAGGGGTGGGATTCCACCAGTTCACACCTATTCACTAGAATTGATTGTTAACATTCTAAGCAGTTCGGAGAACCGGTTGTTAGAAGAAATTACTGGCCTAATCCTGTAAGGAAGGCAGGAAGGAAACATTCTGGTGTTGCTTACAAAAACTGCCTCTCCGTTAATCCTTATTACACTCTTGGCAGGACTAGACTTCCTGTCTCAGGAACTCTCTGGAGTTTTTTTTCCCCTCCTTTGCTGGTACTTTGCTTGTGTGGAGGGACCATTCAAAGTTATAATGGCGCTGAAAAAAGTGACTTATGACCATTTTTCACACTTACAACTGTTGCAGCATCCCCACAGTCATGAGAGGCCAGGCGAGGAGATGCATGCCTTGATGTGAGTGATATTGAGTTGGCCACGTCCACCCAATAACATGACCACCAAGACACGCCCACCAACTAAGCCATGCCCACAGAACCGGTTGTTAAAAAAATTGAATCCCACCCCTGCTTGGGAGCCTGTTTTTGCTGGCAGAAGCACTGTGGGCCAGTTCTTCACTGTTTCCAGGGTGGCCTCACGGGCCAGATCTAAGTACCCCCAGGCTGAATCTGGGCCCCAGGCCTTGAGTTTGACACTCCTGCTCGAGAAAGAGGTCAGAGAAGAGCAATGAAGACTGAAGGCTAAAATATATGAAGAACCATTGCAGGAAGTGGGTATGTCTAGTTTAATAAAAAGAAGGAGTAGAGGTGACATGATAGTAGTGTTCCAATATTTGAGGGGCGTCCACAAAGAAGAGGGAGTCAAGCTATTCTCCAAAGCACCTGAGGGCAGGACAGAAAGCAACAGATGGAAACTAATCAAGGAGAGAAGCAATCTAGAATGAAGGAGAAATTTCCTAACAGTGAGGACAAGGAACCAGTGGAACAGCTTCGCCTCCAGAAGTTGTACATGCTTCATCACTGGAGGTTTTAAGAAGAGATTGGACAGCCATTTCTTGGCTGGCTGGGGAATTCTGGGAGTTGAAGTTCATACATCTTCAGGTTGCCACGGTTGAGAAACACAAACTCTTGAGGACATAGTTTGGAATCAAATTAAAAATGTTATATGAAGATTATAAGGCTAATTATTAACTTAATCTAACAGTATAGTAATGATCATGGACTAGAGCTTAGCCAGCACAATTATTTATAGTTTCACATTCAAGGGTCCCTGGAACAGGTTTAAAAATGTCAAGATAGCAGCTGCAATCGTGTGATCAAAGCCACAAGTGAAAAAGGGTTGGAGCTTCAAATGCATGATTACGGCCTTCATCTTGCTTTTGGATCCTCTCGTGCCAAATGCCCTGATCCACATTTCCAAATTCTATGCTAGTATTGTGCTCAGGAGGTATGAAAAATGAGAATTTGTTTCTGCCTCTTAATTTTCTGCTAAAGTTTTCTTTCTTCAGCCTTATTTCTGGAAGAAACCCATTCTTGCTCATGTGAATACAATCACTGTCTCGCCCCTCTCCCACTATGCACTCAACCCTTGCTGACTCCAGCAATTTCCAGTATTTAAGTTCTGGAAAATTGTTTATCCATAAATATATAAAGTTCTTTAGAGTGAATCCTTTTATCTCAGTTAAAGTCAGGAGCTTTGTTGATGTCATTTCTAAGCTTTAATGTACATTTGAGCTGTTTTTATGACAAACAAGATAATTTCTGAATCAGAGCAGAAAGTTCTTTGAAACTTAGGAATTAATCCAAAAGTAGTCCTCCTCCTCCTCCTTCTCCTCCTCCTCCTCTTCTTCTTCCTTCTTTACCTCTCCCTCTGCTCTGCTCTGTTCTCCCCTCCCTCCCCCCCCCTCAAACGGCTGAACATTAGATATTTGATTCTCATAACTTATATTTTTCTGAGAAGCATTCTAACTAAATTATCAAGTGGTGTTTTGTTTAGAGAGAGAGGCCTTACATCTTCAGGAATAACAATACACTTATAAAAGTGAGTTAATTTAGGAAAGTTTCTGGCAGAAATCCAGGAATTGGATAAATGAATGTCTGAGTCAGCTTCTGGCTTGCATTTCTCTATTTTCATTTTAAACATTTTTTTTTAAATGGTCACAAATGCCCACTGCATAGGTTTGAAGCATATCTGTCTCTCAGTCTCAGTAGTTATCAGTTCACTGCAAGGAATTATGGGGTCATTAAATGAAGATGATGTAGGTATAAACATATATAGCAAATCTATATGTTTGTTATGTATGTATACGCTTTTGAAAGCAGGCAACAGAATTTCATTGTTTAATGTGTGCCAGTGAGCCCAGGGGAAAGAAAACAATAAAGATGATCTTATCCCAAGACTATGGGATGCGGCAAATGGCCCTTAATGCAGCCATGCTATCGAGTGCTGACATGCAGTCTTGTGACTGGTGGGGGAAGGGCGATCATTGGAACTTCAGTGTTATAAGTTCCCTTTTTTCAGGTAGATTGAAATTTCCAACAGTCACTAAGTCACCAGTCATAAGTCGAGCATGACCTGTAAACAATTTCTAACAACACTGCACTTTTCACAATGCAATCAATGCGTTGTTATTCTGAACTCGGTTTCTTCTATCTGTGGGCAGAAATATTCTGGAAAGGTTTGCTTAAGTGGATGATGATAGAAGATAATTATGAGTGCCAGAAAACTTCAGTGCTGTTCATCTTCACTTATAAATATCTTATTGAGGCCATGAAAAATAGCTTTCCTGCAGGACAAATTTCCAGTGGACGTATTGCCTTTCGTGAACCTTTCTGCCATGAATTATTTTTTTTTCTAAGTACAGAAAATGCCCTCCCAAAGAACTTCAGATGGATTCTTCGAAGTGGAATAATATGTGGATCTAATTTTATACACTCCGTATTGCAAGAGATCAGTGCCGGAGAAGTTCATATTTTGACAGTTTCCTCTGAGACCCAAATATATTCTTATTGTAAAATGCCTAGATTGATAAAGAACCTACAAATTCTTCGGGAGGGATCATCATAGTCCTTGAGAGTCACTGATGTCTGAATGTACAATATTAAATGCCACCGTTTGTATCTTTTTATGTCCCCAGTTTTAATTGCAAGATCTGTCAACGTAGGTTTTTTTCTTCTCTCAATTCATTCTCTAAACTCTGCTAATTCTCTTTTTATTGCAGTGGGTATCGTATTCAAGCTTTCATTAAATGCTCTGTATGTTGTCCCATGGAAGAAATTTGCTGCAGATTGGGACAGGTGGCAAGCATTTATTTTCAGCCGCTGTGATGGATAGGTCAAAAGGAAATTTTCCGAAAAGACCCTCTGAGTAATTTTGGCATGTTCAAGCATATTGTTATCTTGTAGCTGTTTTTATGTCTCTCTTCCTCTCTATAATTAATTTCAGCGCAGGACAGTTTGCTAATCCACTGACACAAATAAAAAGTACAAATTATAATTTCAACATGCAATTTCACAATGGTCCATTTGCATTTCAAAATTAAACCCATAATAAAAACTTTGGTCTGCTTATAATTGGACTGATGTTTATTTTTATTTTCTTTCCTTTTTTTTTTTTGCCTTAGAGAGGGGGGAAAATATGAAATGAAAAATCTCTCCATAAATAGCTTTGGTCATAGTTTATTTCGTATTTAAAAAGGATCTGCTTCCAGAAGATGCTGCACAAAATCACCTTCTGCATTTAAATTCATCATGGAAAATAAGAAATACCACAAGGTACATAGTGTGATGTAAAGAAGAGGTAGGATGAGGTCCTACAGCTTTAGATAATTAGGTATTTGAACATTTTGACACTGATTGGAAAAGCTGCCAATTGCAAAAGGGATGTGTGTTAATTTTAAAGATTCATCTCTTGGATGAGACATTATCAAGGAATTTTTAGGCTGTTTGACCAGACTGGAAGGTAAATATTCCCCAAAGCTTCTGGTGTCTTCAAGGGCAGTCCATGTAGAACATATTGCAGTGATCTAAATACCACTTTGCACATAGATTTGAGAGAGGCAAACTGTTTTTTTAACTGACCAGAAGTATTTCTGCTCCAGTCCATGTCCCTAATGTTAAATAACAGAGGGAATACAATCCTATATCCCTAAGTTATCACTTAAAGTACATTTAATTTTGATTATACTTTCATTTATTTCATCCAATCCAGAGGTGGGTATTCAGCAGATTCTGACCAGTTCTGGAGAACTGGTAGCGGAAATTTTGAGAGCCAGCAAATACCGCCTCTGACTGGAGATTTTACAGTATCCTTCCCCAGCGACGCCCACCAAGTCATGCCCACAGAACCGGTAGTAAACATTTTTTAATCCCACCACTGGGATCCAAAAGAGTTATTCTTGGCCAATTCTACTTTTCTTACTGTGAGCAGCAGGAATCTGAAATGAACTAAAATGTTATATTGGATGGTAGACCAGTCTCTGAGCAGAATCAAGCACTTTCATCACTGTTCCTGTGGTGGTACCACCATGTTTCTTTCTATGTTCGTTCTACCTCTTGGGGCTATTCTTATCATTATCAAAGAGATTATAAAAAGAGAGATCCAGTCTAGAATTAAGGAGAAATTTCTTTACAGTAAGAACAATTAACCAATGATAAAACTTGCTTCCAGAACTTATGGGTGCTCCATTACTGGAGGTTTTTGAGAAGAGATTGGACAACCTTTTGTCTGGAATAATTTGGAGTAATCTTCTATATATATATATATATATAAAAGCGAAATACCCATCATGCATCATCACAAAAGCTCCAGAACCATTAAGCCTACAAACTTGAAATTTGGCACATATGTTCCTCTTGTCTTCTAGGTGCTCACTAAGAAAGGATTTTTCAAAATGACCATCAGAACATTAGTATTTCCTATATTATTGTTATTAACGCGCTCTGATGCTAAGGAGTTCCACTCCTTCTCTCTACCTGTAAAGAAATCTGTTCCAAATGCAAAACACAAGCAGAGGAGAGGAGTTTCAGTTTTAGTTTCAGCATTAATTCAAGCAGCATTAATACAGAACAGTTGAGCCCAGGCTCCTTGCTGTCTCCTTCTTGCTCACACAGCAAATACTGTTTCAGTTTCCATGTTTGAGTTTCCAAATAGCCCTCAACTCTCTCACACACTGACAGGATGTTAGTAAGATGAATACCGGGAGGCAGAGGCACCATTTTCTCCCTTATTTTCCTCCCAAAAAACTAAGTACGATCTCATAGTTTCGTAGCGAAGCTAATACAGAATAATATTGGATGACTAAATGACCTCCGAAGTCCCTTCCAGCCCTACAATTCTATGATTCACTGATCTGCCCTTTTCTCTTGGCCCTATTTAGTTCATATGACAGCCGTTGTGTAGATATCAGGAGAGGCAATCCACAAAAGAGCTCCTTTAGGAAGAGGAAAGAAATAGCAGGAGACCCATCTAGACTTAAGTAAGTAAATTAACTGATTTTTTCTGGGATGGAGGACAGATTAGCCAAATCAATCTCCCCTCTGATATTTTTCTTTCGAAAAAATTCCGATACGGTAATTCTAAATAACATTTGATGGAAAAGCGAGGAAAGCAAAACATGGCAGTCAATGCAACATTCTTAGTCATTGACATTTAATTGAGATTGCATCTATAATCTTTTTTTCCTTAACCTGATGGTGTTTTATCTCTCTTCTGTTTCTATGAACTTGTTTTCAGGGCAGAATGATCTCCTACTGGTTTTCAATTATCAAAATGCCTGTATTGATTCTCCCATCAGTTTTAACTTAGAGTTGAAAAATTACTCATTTAAAGCCTGTAGAAGCTGATCTACTTATTAATCTGGATCTCCTACGAAACCAAGCTACTCCTAGGTATAAAGAAAAGTTTAATTTATTTTTATTTTGTTTATTTTATTTATTTCATTTGTCAATCATAAGATAATAGGAATAAGTATAAACATGAGTAAGAATACAGGAAATAGGTACAAATAAATGGGGACAATAGGACAGGGATGGTAGCCACGATGGTGCACTTATGCACGCCCCTTACAGACCTCTTAGGAATGGGGTGAGGTCAACAGTGGATAGTTTAAGGTAAAGGAGTGGAGGTTAGAGGAAGTAACAACAGAGTCAGGTAGTGTATTCCAGACATTGACCACTCTGTTACTGAAGTATTACTTTCCGCAATCAAGTTTGGAGCAGTTAACATTGAGTATCTGTTGTATCTGCTGTGTGTTCTTGTATTGTTGCAGTTGAAGCTGAAGTAGTCATTGACTGGTAGGACCTTGTAGCAGATAATTTTGTGTACTACGCTTAAGTCCAACCATAGGTGGCATAGTTCAAGGTTGTCCAAGCCCAAAATGATGAACGTCCTCATAAGGAATCGAACATCAATGATCGAATGTCCTCACCAGTAAACTAACCAGCACTCAATCTGCAATTGAGATCTGTGAAATAGTTGGATTTTAAGTGGTTTCTCCCACCCTCTTTCCAGATTTTGGAGCACTTGATTGACATAGACACATCTATTGTATCCTTGTGGTTCTGGACCTGTCCGAGAAAAGCTAGTTTGAAACTGTTAACAGTGTCCAATCTAAGCCTTTTTCGTGAAATATAAATTTGGTGCCCTGTAGTAAGTCCTAAGCCAGAGTTTCTCAGCTATAGCAGCATGAAGAGGTATGGACTTCAACTCCCGGAATTCCTCAGCCAGCATTCTAGCTGGGAAATTTTGGGAGTTGAAGTCCACATGCCTTCAAGCTGCCAAGAATGAAACGCATTGGCCTAAGCAATGCAAAACAGAGGTAAAATAGAAGGTTGAGAAACGTGATCTTTTTCCAATTTCCATTTTTTCTGATCCTCACTTTAGAAGTTTATCTTAAAGTCCATGAGTGAACCTGTGGTCTATTGAATGTACCTATGCCATTTTCTTATGGGATGCAGTTACTCAGGGACTAAGACACTGAGTTTGTCGATCAGAAAAGTCGGCAGTTCGGTGGTTCGAATCCCTTAGCGCCGCATAATGGAGTAAGCTCCCATTACTGGTCCTAGCTTCTGCCAACCTAGCAGTTCAAAAGCATGTAAAAATGCAAGTAGAAAAATAGGCACCCCTTTGCTGGGAAGGGAACAGCATTCTGTGCGCCTTCGGCATTTAGTCATGCCGGCCACATGACCACAAAGACATCTTTGGACAGTGCTGGCTCTTTGGCTTTGTAATGGAGATGAGCAGCAACCCCTAGAGCCGGAAATGACTAGCACATATATGCGAGGGGAACCTTTACCTTATGTCATCTTTTTAGCAATAATAATAGGGAGGTTTAAGTTTTAACATTAACTTTTCAGGATATATTCTAATTCCCAAGCTTAGAGAATACCCTGGTATTCTCTGGTGGTCTTTCACCCAAACTCCCATAAGATTTAAATCTGTTTAATTTTCAAGCTCGAACAAGATCTTCCACCTGCTGAGATGCAGAAGATAGCACCCTACTGCTAAGTAAGAGATGCCCTGCCAAAATAACATGTTTTATTCCACACGAATCTTCAAGAAATTGTTTTTCTTGCCATCTCATTTGAAGGATCCATTTATGTAACATTTATTTATATAAAAGAAACAGGGAAGGTTAACATGTCCCCTCTCCTAAGGAAGTTCATCTAGCAGGACCAAGAAGAAGGGCCTTTTCCCCGGTTGCCCCATCCCTGTAGAACATCATCCCTACGAAGATAAGATCGGTCCCTACTTCGACACTTTTTCACAAGACCTTGAAGACCTGGCCTTGCCAATGGATCTGGGGACAATGGAATGGGATGGAGCCCATTGTGATGACCCGGGGCACAGCACAGAGGGAACACAGGCAACTAGCAGTTTAAATCACATCTTTATTGCTTCAAATTTCTCCAATTGCTCCCACATTTCTGGCAAGTCCCAGAGCATTAGCAATAGTACTTAGACTTATATACTGCTTTACAGTGCCTTACAGCCCTCTCTAAGAGGTTTTACAGAGTCAGTGTCAGGATTCCAACACTTCACCCCATTTAAATCATGAGTCTCTAGCCAAACTCCAAAAGGATTTATTGGGAGTTAATAGATGCAGCATTGTCTGAGTATAGCTGACTCTGAGACACATCATTCATTGTCACCCTAAACCCTGGTTTCCCCCCACTCCTGTGTGTATCGTAATTCATATTCTCCAATGGGACACATCCATAGCCCAGAGTCATCAATCATATTCTCCAATTAGAATTTTGCGTGGCAGAAACTTTGGTCACCTAGAAAATATCTTTGAAAACATTTATGGAATGCAAGCTACCCACTGCTCCCCCCTCCCTATATGTTGGCAACTCTAAAAGACCACAGAAATATTTTATGAGTTGACAGCCAGCATATTGCCCCCCACAGTCTGGGTCCTCATTTTACCCACCTCGGAAGGATGGAAGGCTGAGTCAATCTCAAGCCTGGTGAGATTCTAATTGCCAAATTGTAATCAGCCAGCAGTGAGCAGGAGTAGCCTGCAGTACTGCACTCTAACCACTGTAACCATGGCTCATGGCAAAGTGATGACACACACACACACACACACATCTCAAGCAGTGTCTGGCTGCAAATAGTCCAGTCCAACGCTGTGAGCACCATGGCTGCAAAGCAAGGTGTTCGGGTGCAGGTGCTGTGGAGGTGGGTGCTGCTGCAGTGCTGGTCTGAGGTGTTGTTGGAGTGCCTGGCGCTGAGAGGACAACAGGTGTCGGACAGCTGGCTCAGCCCCGTGATGCTGAGAGGTCCTTCCTCCATGCCATGGGGTGTCAGCCCCAGTATTGAGGACAGATGTACTGAGGCCGGGCTTGGCTGTGGGATGGAGGAAGTAGCAGTGTAGTGGGGCTGCCTGGTCTGCAGCGGGGTGAGGACTGGCGTGGGTGGCATCTGTGGCGTGGCTGGCATTGAAACGTTCAAATGTTGCCAGTCAACACTCCAGGAATTCAGCATTTGTTCCCCTCCCTACAGCATTTCCTTAATCTCAGTCCCCAGGTGTACCTTGTGAAGAGGGGTGGGGCACTCTCCTCCGGAGTAGTCAGGTCAGCCTTTTCTCCAGTCTGTGCTCGAGGATCAGGAGGGGGTGGTCCTCGCTCATCACTTGAGCTCTGACTCTCATGTTCACTGCTTAGTCTCTCCTGGTCATCCTGCCCCCCCTTACTCCCTGCCTACATGCCGTCCCCATCCTAAAAGGGCCTGGCCTGATTTGGCATGTTCCTCCCCATTTTCCTCCCAAGCCAATGAAGCCGCCCCCTCTAACTCAGTCTACTTCAGTTCTGGCTCATCTTCCTCAGCAGATTCGGGCTCTGATGGGGGCATGACACCCATCTAGTGGCTTATTCAATTGTTGTCACCAGGGAGATGGCAGGCTATTTATTTTTCCATTGCCCTCAAATTGGTTTTTTATCCTTGTAAGGCATCCAGAGTCACTGAGAGAAAGAGTTGGACCGCCAAATAAATAAATATTTGCAGGATTCACTTTGGGAATATAAAGAAGGGAATCCAGGAGGTTGAAAGCTAGTTTTTCTCACCACCTTGACCCATTGATGTTCTGTAACTAGACTCTTTGGGACCCTTTCATCCTTATTGTGATCTTATGCTGAAGCGGTCAGAAATGTTACTGTAGTGCAACTTCAGGCTAAAATTTCACAATGTCAAAAGTGAAGTTTTTCACCACTTAAGGCAACATTCACATTGATAATCTGGGCAAGGACACATTTCAGCAATGGAATGTTAATGTAACTGAATAGACACCTTGGCTATTAACCAAAAGAATCAAAGGGAACAATAGGCTTTCTGCAAAAGGCATACAATATCATACACATGGATATTGACAGACCCTTCTCTGAAGAAAAGGGAGAAATTAGATAAATTCAAGGATGCTTTTAAGGGAGAGAGAAAAAAAAATTAAGAGAAATAAAAGCCTCAGCAAAAAAAAAAAAAAAAAGTCTGCTTTGAGTACATGGAGTGGAAATCTTTACTGATGTGAAGTGAGCAGAGACTCTTTGTAAAGTACTTCTGTCCTGAAAGAAGTGTGGAAGGAGAAACAAACGGATTTTCAATTTTGAAAGAGGGAATTGTTTAGAAAAGCATTGTAATCAAGAAGTTATAGTAACAAATGGATTTAAATAATAATGTGCACTGGCTGTTAAAGATTGATCTTCAGTGGTAGGATTCAAAAAATTTTACTACTGGTTCTGTGGGCGTGGCTTGGCTTGGTGGGCGTAGCAGGGGAAGGATACTGCAAAATCTCCATTCCATCCCCACCCCAGTGACCTACTTTCCAGCTCCGTTCTCCTGTGCAGGGCAACCAAAGAAGACCCAGCTGATCATCTGGGACTCGGGAGGTAGAGAATAGATGGAGACGGGGCCAGTCAGAGGTGGGAATTGCCAGTTATCTGAACTACTCAAAATTTCTGCTACTGGTTCTCCAGAACTGGTCAGAACCTGCTGAATACCCACCTCTGTTGATCTTCCATCTTTCAGTGAAGTTAAAATGCACATTGTGTGGAGTATCACAGAGAGAGTTACAGTTAAATGTCAAAATTATGTTTTAGAATTAAGGTGAGGGTCTCAAGTCCTTCAGAAACCGACTCATTTATCTGTAAGCCCCTATAAAGCATCCATGGATCCCCCAAAATGTTACGTTTAAAGAAAATTTAAGATTTAAAGCAGCAATGTTGGGGGCAGTTTTACCCCATGGACTTCATGCCTTGCACATGAGACTACAGAAAACTCCCAAGAGTTGATGCTTTCAAGAAATTCCCACCATTTATGATTGTTTCAAAAAGTTTGGCTTGCTTGCAATAAAAACTTCAAGAAGAATCCCACTTCAAGAATAAAAACTTCAAGAAGAATCTTTAAGAATTGTAAGATCCGTGCTTGTGGTACAGCTTGTTGGCTTCTTGTTGCAGAGCAGTGTTTCTCAACCTTGGTGTCAACTCGCAAAGCATCCCTGACCTGCTCTTGAGTTGCCATAGGCAAGGGGTGGTGGTGGTATTCTACCAGTTCGGCCCACTTCGGCCGAACTGGTATCTCCAAGGATCATCTGTGAGCAAACCAGTTCGCTCCAACAATCAGCTGCTGGGACCTCCCACCCTCATTGGATCTATTCTGACCGTTATTTCCTGCTTTTCAACCTCAGCTGCTTTATGCGGCACAGCAGATTGCCGCACATCAGCTACTGAAGACACAGGGAGAGTGCAGGATTACAGGAGAAGGTGATTAGCAAACCCTCTTTGCGCACATGTGTGCAAAGTGTACCACCAAGCCACGCCCACAGAACCAGTGGTAAAAAAAGTTGAATCCCACCACTGGCAAGAGGGATGGGGAATTGAACCTCGCAGCTGCAGCAAGGAGCTTTCATTTCAATCAAAACAAAGCACATTCCAGCTGATACATCAAGGTCATCTCCACAGAAACCCACAGTGGCTGGAGAGAGTGACTTTTACAACCCGCAAAAAGGGGGGAGGCAGAAACAGGGTCAGAACCAAAGCGCAAATGAAGTGAGGTCAGAGTTGGCTCCACTTGGTCCGTGCTGACATGAAGCGCCTAATAAATAATTGGATTTCTTTTGAAGCTTGGCCTGAGGCTCATGATTTAATCAGGGCATCGGAACCCTGACACTTGGCAGATTTTCAGATTGCAAATCTAGGACAGGGGTGTCAAACTCAAGGCCTGGGAGTTGGATCCAGGTACTTACATCTGGCCCAGGAGCCTGCCCTGGAAACAGCAAAAGACCAGCCTGCGGTGCTTCTCCAAGCAAAAATGGAGCTTGGCAGGGCCCTGTGCAGCCCTCCCAAGCTCCATTTTCATTGGCAGAGGGTTGCAGGAGGCCATGGCAGCTGAAAACAGAGCTTGGAAGCCTGTTTTCATTGGTAGAGTGCTGAGGCCATCACAGGCACCCCGACGCTGATGACATCAAGCTGGCCATGCCTACCCTGGCCACTCCCACCCCAGCTCCCCGAGGTCAAACACAACCCTGATGCGGCCCTCAATGAAATCAAGTTTGACACTCCTGGTCTAGGACTACCTGTGTTCGGTCACAGAGGCAATAAGAGATAGTAAATGTATCTCAGAAACACATTCATGAGGTAAATATTAGGCTGTGGCCACTAAATATGTGGATTTGTAGCAATCCAAGTCAAGAGCTGAACAAACAAGATGCAACAATAGGACATTGTGACTGATTCAACAGTGCTTAACGCTGGCATTATAATTTCTTGATCAATGAGTGTTCATTGAGTTCTGTGTGGCCAGAGATGTGATTCAGAAGCACGTAGTAAGAATGTTGCTCTTAAGGCACCTTCCTAGCAGCTGAGAGTTTCTATATTTCTCTTCCTTCTAAATCTGGATAAAAAAAACCCCAGACTTTTGCATTAATTACAACATGGTGAGCTATTCATTATGGAGTTCCCTCTTTCCAGAATGCCCAGATGGTATTGATATAGGCGGCATGTGTATTGGTATTCTGTGAAGACCTGTATCTTTTCTTAAGCCTAAAGTGGAAACTTTGGCACTCTAAATATTAATGAAGAACATGTTCAGCAGCACCAACTAAAACAGTTACTGCAATGAAAGGATTTTGTGTGTGTCTCTCTCTGTGTGTGAGATGGTTGTTGTTGTGAGGCATGAAAGGCAGGTCAACACTGAAGGTTCAGTGAAGCTGATTTATTGCTAAAAACCTATGCACAGGAATTTTTCCAACTACAGGCCAGCACCTGGTTAGAGTTAGATATGGGTCAATGGCACTCACGGGAGGTTGGATGGAGTTTGCTTGTGGCTACGTAAGGATTCTAGGCTGTTCCCTCTTTTAACTTTGCACTCCCTCTGACCATTCATTTCCCTACAATCTTGAAGCCATTGTTGAATTCTGCCTTCACTATACCTGGACCACTCCCTGAAGTTTTCTTGGCATGATTTTGGAGATAGTTTGCCATTCCCTCCTTTCCAAGGCTAAGAGTGCCCCAAAGTCAGCCAGCTGGCTTTGTGCCTAAGGTGAGACCAGATCTTAGGTCTCCTGGTTTTTAGCCTGGTTCCTCAACCACTACACCAAACTGATTTTTGCCTAAAAGAAGGTATACTCCAGGGGTGGGAGTCTACCGGTTTGGCCCGGTTCAGGAAGATCGATACGTCCGAGGATCAGCTGGGAGTGATCTGGTTCAGTTTGCTCCGATGATCAGCTGTTGGTGCCACCCGCCCACCTAGGCTGTAGTCTGTGCTTTATATCCTGGTTTTCAAGCTCAGCTGATTCATGTGGCACAGTACATTGCCATGCATCAGCTGTTTAACACACAGGGATTGCTGGAGAAGCTCAGGAGCAAATACTCTGTGTTGAGGTAATTTCCCGTTAGGAGAATGAGTGCATACAGGGAGACGAATAGAGAGTGGTGTTGGAATAATACACACAGAGCACACAGATACACTGTTCAGTAAATGTCATTTTTGACTTCCAGAAAGGTTTAAGCAAAATCTAAACAAGCAATCCAAAGTCATTCACAGGTAAAATCAATCAGTTTTTAGACCAGGGATAATCCAAGATTCAAAGTCCAGTGTCAAAAACAGTTCAGTAACAAACTTACATTAAATCCAGAAATATCAGTCAATTAGGAAAAATGGAGGAACATCAATACTTTCCAACAGAAGGAAACAAAGATACACTCACACTCTCCTCTGAGACTAAGACAACCCAGGTTTCTGGCTCCATCTTATGGCCATTTGAGAAACCACACCCAATTACAGTTTGCATTTTCTTAAAGATACGGTTTTAAAATGTCTATCCTGGTTTATATGTTTATAACCCAAATACCTGTAAGGTGACTTATGGTTTATACATTTCTAACCCAAATACCTGTCAGGCGACTTATATTCCGAACACTCCGCATGCATGTGAAGTGCATACTAACCAAACCGGTTGTTCCATCGGTTGAATCACACCCCTGATGTAGTCCATCCTAAACTGGTTATCCTGAATTCAGGAAGTTATTGAAAAGAAGCATATGACTTCAACACAACATTTCCCCCCTTAGATTCTTCACAGTTTCAGTTCAAGGGTGGATGACACTCCATTAGACTGGGTCTGCAGTGAAATATCAAAGCTGTGTGGAGTTTGGAGACCAGAAACTGGTTTATTAATAAAAGAGAATATTTAGAGCTCAGGATTGACAGGAGGGGTCCTTCATGGTGCTCTCTGAGCTCGCTCGTTTTCTTGCACACATTTCATTTCCCAGACTAGGTAGCATCATCAGTGCCACGCTACCACGCGAGTGATGTTGTCTAGTTTGGGTAATGAAATGTCTTCAAGAAAACGAGCGAGCTCAGAAAGCACCAAAGACCCTTCAAGCTGATTTATGATTTGGGGGAACTATCCTTGGTGCTGAAGTCTTGGCTGCTGGCTGTGGTACTAATAGATCAGCAGTTTAATAGTCTCCTTGATGTATTTTGGGGATATCGTGGCTATAGCTGAGAAGTACTGAAGCTCAACTTCTGGATTTCTTGTTAAACCCATTCCTTTCTTCTTAATAAACCTATCTAAGCAACCCGTCATAAGTCAAGGACTACCTGTATAGTCAGGAAGAAAGAAATGAACAGGAGTTAGAAAGAACACGATGCATTCTATTAGGAAAAGCTGATTAAAGACTCTAATTGTTTATATATGCTGTTATCCCAAATCAACTTATTTTCTGTTGTTTGGGTGAAATTCTCTGGCCAGTGATAGAAGGGGAGTACCTGATGAAGTGAGTTGCAGCTAATGAAGGCTTTTACTTTTTTTTAATGAAAGCTTCTTTTTTTGCCAAGCGTCCATAGAACAGGGAATCGCAATGCTCGCGAAGGGTCTGAAGCACTTCTTCTGAATAATGTTTGAAGTATGCACTGTCTTAATACATATGTGCGGTGTTTGGAAACAAGCAAGCACAGAGTGAGCCGTGGCAATGCCTCTAAAGTTCCCACCGCGTCAAACACCCAACAGCTTAATATACAGAGATGGCTGCCTGCCGAGGCTGCTGAGACAGGCAATGTCTCCTCCACTTTGCTCAGAGATGTTACAATTTCCTCCTGCTGTTGCAAATTGTCCCACTTTGCGAGCTCTTTCCTCCGCTCTTCAGACAATGCCAGCAGCATGCATTGTGTACTCACTCCAGAAAAGAGCGCGGGAGGAAAAAGAGAGCATCAGACGTCGCAAGCTGTGAGCACCGATCTCAATTTTCTCTTTGCTGTTTGGCAAGGAGGCAAAACGGTCCCTGCCCAGGGAGGAAATTGTTTCTCCCCTGTATCAGAGCACTGGAGAACGATGGTGAAAACTAGCAGGGTAAACAAAAACCAGCCTGCACTGGAATTTAGAGCTGCCATCAATGTTTTTAGCATGAAGGACAAGAAAAAAAGGGAAGCATTGAAATGGGAGATGTGTTAGCTTCCATTTCAGGAATCTGAATTTGACTGCTAAACAGGGTTGTTCCTTTCTCAATATGGCTTTAACAGCGAGAAGGGGGAAGGCAGGAAGAGAAGGAAGAAAAAAATAGAATGGCATGAAAACTGCCCGGTTCCATCACTTCATAGGGCTGAATGTGAACTGGCAGAACAATCTGCACAAGTTCTTTTGAAGGGTGTGGAGGAAGGGTAAGAAGGGCAATTAATGAACGAATATGAAAGTGCGGGCAGTAAGGTTTGAATCTGCAGGGATCAAATCATGCATACAAGTTCTCATTTGGTAGTGCAGACCTTAAAAGTTGCTTGGGCCAGATCTTCATGTTGGGCACCTGAACAAGCTATGACTAGATCTTTCACAGTTCACATGTATGTGAAACATATTTTAATACATCAGATGGTCAGTGTTCTTCTAGGACCCATGAGTATTTTAGAGCAAATACTGCCTTTTGCTTTTTTATTGCTAATGAACATATTAATAGTAAACATAAATATTGCTTTTTAACTTACTTCTCTCTTTTCCTTCCTTTCCTTTCCTTTCCTTTCCTTTCCTTTCCTTTCCTTTCCTTT
>BLBF01000055.1:10217406-10231925 GCA_015471245.1 Laticauda colubrina | reverse complement strand
CTAACCTAACCTAACCTAACCTAACCTAACCTAACCTAACCTAACCTAACCTAACCTAACCTAACCTAACCTAATAGTCATAAAAGTAAGTGGCAATAATGTAATGCCCTCGTTCCTCCTTAAAAACACGCTGGCTCGCCAAGGCAGGATTCTCCCAGGCAGTCCTTTTGCAGCTGTTCTTTCCGCCCCCTCCATAGCCTTCCTAAGGAGGAAGGGTGGCGGGGTGGGGGTGGGGGGGAGGGAAGAAACCGCCTCATAAAACTTAAGAAGTTTCCCCCCAAATCTCGGGGCCAGAAGAGCTACTGAACGCGGAGCGTTTAAATTTTCCCCGCTGATGCCCGCGGAACGGAGAGAGTGAGTGAGAGTGTGTGTATGTGTGTGTGTGTGTGAGAGAGAGAGAGAGAGAGGAGGGGGGGGGGGCCCGCGGCGGCGCGAAAGTTGTCTTGGCCACAAGAACTTTTTCAGAACTTTCTCCTAACTCGGGAATATGGGAGCCTAATGTAACCGCCCGGCTTGTTTGTCAGGAGAAGAACGTCAACAGATGTTCCCTCAGGGATTTCTGCTCAAACTCTGCGCCCCTGCCAAGGGCAGAACCGGCTGCAGTCTGTGGGACTGGAGTGTGGGAATTTGAAGAGGGAACTTTGGCTGTTCATAACTAATGCCAAAATCTCCCAGTAAATTTTTTTTTTTTTTTTTTTAAATCCTTGGCTTGCTTGATATATAAGCTTCTCTCAGCCGGAGCAAAGCCGTGATATGAGAAGAGTTGTGGAGAATGGGGCAATTTTTTAAAGTAAAAAATTTTATTAATCCTTCATAACTTTAAAAACAAACAAAAAGTGTAAATATCTTGACATTAACCGTCTGTGGCATTCATCTTAGAGTACTATTTTGTGCATTATTTACAAATATATACAATTTATGCGAATGTAAGCATTTAACTATATGTTGCTTATCATTAATTTTTCATCATCCATCTATCTTAGCTCAATTCAGTCATACCATTTTCCCCAACTCCTATGATACTTGGACTCCTCCTTTTCTTGCGATATCAAAATCAATGTATCCATCTCAGCACAAGACATAATTTTTTGGATAATCAGTTCATCTGGTAGTATACATGTATGTTTCCAATACTGGGCATAAACAATTCTAGCTGCCATTAAAATATGTAATATTATATATTTTGTATTTCTCCTGTATTTCTTTTTACATATCCCCAATAAGAATAATTTCGGTTCTAATTCTATTTGTTTGTGATCTCTTACAGCCATTTTTTAAATTTTTAGCCAATATTTTTGAGTCTCGGGGCAGGACTACCACATTATGGCAAATTGAATGAATGATTATTGTCATCTTCATCATCATTGCTATCTATGTTCACTTTAAGCTAATTTCTGGGTGTTACTGCTGTTAGCAAGGGAAGTTTTTAAGGGAAAAAAAGTTTGTTCCTCAGGAAAAGATTGCAGTTTAATGTCTTGTTTGGTTTTGGAAGGTCTTAATGAGTTAAAAACTGGCTCCTGCCCCCAATGAAGCAAAAATGAATCCTAATTCTGAAGCATTTTCAATAGAAATTAAATACAAAGATATAAAACATTCTCTCTCAAAAAAAATTAGGGCTGGACAATCAATAGTTATGAGCTAGAACTGTTTAATAAAATATTATTTGAATAGTGAGTGTTTGGGACAATGATGGATCAGGATATCTAAATACCATTCTTGTGAACATTCTTGGCATATTTACAATATTGGACATAATTTTAGATCTCTGAATTGACCTAGCTTTTCTTAAGAACTTTCAGGAGTTTTTTCTGATTGTTGACACATCTGTGGAACAAAGTATTATAGTTTTTCCTCCAGTTGACTGAAACCTATTCTGAAACCTGACTAAAGTCTCCAAGAAATATTTTAAATCCCCTTTTCTCTTGATTTTTTTTAAATAATTCAGATTCTGTGAAACCATCATCCTTAACTAGCCTGAATTTAAAAAAGAAGAAAAAAAGATTCACAAGTTTCTTACATTTCAGATTTATGAAAGCTCTTGTTACCTTCTACAGTGATGCAGGATTTATTAATATAAAAAATAAAATAAGTGTGAGTAATGATGCAAAATATGTTGCAACTGTTAAATTAGCACCGTAAGGGGAGGAAAACGCCAATCATATTTTGGATAGGATAGTGTTCAGCAAAGTTAGAAGGAAGTGGCCTGTTCTTTCTTTAAACATCATCAACAACAAGAGCCAGCGTTAATTGGCCAGTTTTAGATAATTGTAATCTTATGAAATTGGAACATCAAGCTCCCTTGTGAGTTGTACATTAGCAATTCCTCATTTGTATTGTGGGTCAAAAGGCAGGCTTATTCAGTTTCTGCCACATATCGGTTGAAAATTTGAGACTTTATGGTAGAAATGATGTCTGTATTTTCAAGTTCACTCACTTGGGTTTGCTGTGTGGTTTTGAAACGCCCCCAGTATGGTTTAGGAGAGTTGTGTTCTATTTTTATTATCTCTTTGCAGATTTGAATGTTGGCTTATTTGCGTGTTTTTTCAAAGAATCGCAGACTGTCTAAATCAAAATCACTTGCCTGTCTATGTTGGAAAACAATATTAAAACCCAATGAAACAATCTGAAGAAACAGTAGTTGCATCAATGTTTAATTTTAACATGATACATATCAGTAAATAACACCCAATAAAAGCTCTTTTGGGGTCTTCCGTAATTTTTAAAAGTGCGAAGGGATAAATTGGGAGAAAATTTTTTAGGAATGCTGGTCGAAATGAGCTTCTTCCATCTTTGATCCATTTACTGATTCCCTGGTCTTGTAAGTCTGACATTAGAGATATGTCATTTAGATTCCCAGAACAGTTATCATTTGATTACTGAATTAGCCATTTTCATCATAAATGAATTGTAAATGTTGAATTTATACATTAAGCCACTCCAGCATATATAAGAGCTAACAATAGTTGAAATGAGTCAAACTAGGCCAGTGTGAACATGGCTGGTTGGTCTTTAATTGAACTTGGGTAAGTGTATTGTGTGAACACAACCACAGAGTGTGTTTGTAATGTCATCCTTTTAGGTCAGAGGTCTCCAAACTTGGCAACTTTAAGAGCTGTGGACTTGAAGTCCACAAGTCTTAAAGTTGCCAAGTTTGGGGATCTCTGTTTACGTAGTGGTTCACATTTCCCACCAACAGTTGTTTGAGGAGAAGAATAAGGATTTTTCTAAATGTTGTTGTGAAGAATCATGTTTGTTGGTCTGTCAGTTGCCTTCAGTATCTGAGACCTGGTCCCAAGGGATCATCAATACTTCCAAAGACCTTGAATTGTGTCTTGTCTTTTGATCTCCATGATGGCCACTCATTTCTTTCAATTTCTTCATTGAGTTGACCCATATTCTGTCCACCACTTTCCCCAGTGTGGATTTTATCATTTGGGGTTTTTTTTATTTTTAATTTTTAGAAACATACACACAAAAAACATAAAAACATAAAACCATCTTCCATTTTATATACATACAGTGTGTCAGTTGGTTACATATCTTTTGTGTTATCCTTTTGTAGTCATTTACTCACAACTTGTATCAGCTTGTATCACATTGTCGAACTAACATATGCTTATATATTTATCAGTTGTTAATCATCCATGACTAAACTATTTATTCCATCATTTTATATGAAATGTTCCAAGTTTTATCTTAAAATTTGTGTTATACTTTCAACCAGTGGTTATGTATGTCTATATTATGTTTTATATCAGTCTATTAAATTTCTATCACAAAATTATCTAGTCTATTACATTACCATGCCTTTTTATCCAACCACTGATAAAACAAATCTCAAATCATATAAAATTGCTTGTCTTCTTGTTCTCTAATTTCAAATGTCAGTTTACTCATTTCAGCACAGTCCATAATTTTTTGATAACTTCCTCCTTGCATAGGTATTTTGTCATTTTTCCAGTTCTTCGCAAATACAATTCTAGCGCTGTTAAAACATTTACAATCAACTATTTCAGTTCTTTATTGTATATGTCTGGTATGACTCCCAATAAAAAGATCTCTGGTTTAAAATCTATGTGTTGTTTTATCATTTTTTTCCAACCATGTGTGGATTTTAGTCCAATCTTTCTTGGCGTCTGAACATGTCCACCACCTATGGTAATATGAACCAGGTATCTGATGACATTTCCAGCATTTATCCGATTTATTCTTAAACATTTTCACAAGTCTCATCGGGGTAAGTGCCACCTGTAAAACATCTTATACAAATTTTCTTTATATGCAGTTGATACTGTCATTTTATAATTCTGAGACCACAATTTTTGCCATTTTTCTAAATCAATCCCATATCCAAAATTTTTTGCCAAGCAATCATTGTTTCTTTGGCTTGTTCCTCCTCCAATTTAAATTCTAATAGATGTCCATAAAATTTTATCATTTGTTTTAATGCATTCACAGATCTTGCTTGCTGTTCATTTGGATCCTTGCTACAATTGGTTGCATGATCCCATAATTTTAAGTTGGTGGGGCTACATTTTAAAATGTTTACATCTGTTTAAGGCTCAGACTGGGTTCAGTACCTCAGATAGCTTTCCTTAATCTTCTGCCTTAATTTTATCAGATTGCAGCTCCCCATAATCTCTCCTAATTTGCTGTGGGCTGGGGCTGGATGATGGGAACCAAACATCTTGGTTGCTGATCTGTGGCACTGTACTGTAACTCTGTCTGTATGTTTTGTGATGATGCTATTAACTGCAAGCAAATTCTGGTTAAAGGATTGTTTCTTTACTGTAAACCACCACATCAAGTTCAGCTGCTTGAAATTCTGTTGGCCCATTTAGCAGAAATACATTTTTAAAATGGATTTGGGATTACAATAATCACTGCTGAATTGTTCACCTTTGATTTTTGTGAATACTTATTTGTTTAAGTGGAGCTGATTGTAAGTTTATGCCGTGATTTGTTCATATTTATAAAAAAACCACTTAGTGTCAAACTTGATCATTCTTGACCATTCCACTTGTTTTATTCAGAAAGCATCACAGTTGCAGTTAGTTGGCTTATTTTTGTAATGGGCATAAACATTGGATCTATACAGGCTACATTACTTTATTGTTCTCAGAATAGCAGTGCTTTACAAAGATTGGACTATAAATTGACTGGTCAATTGTTCAAAAAACAAATTATGCCAGGGAGAAAGAATCAAAGCTTCTATAATAAAAGGCAGGCTTCTTGTAGCTTAAATGCACACAGACTGAATGCATGATTTTGGCTATCTGTATCTATACTAGCAGGGTACCCATGCTTCACAACGAAACTATGTGATCGGGCAAGACACTCTGGAGTATAAAATGTATTTTATAAAATAAAATAAAAACCTTAGTTTTTGGGGAGGGAAATAAGGGGGAAAATTCTGCCTCTGCCTACCAGTATCCATCAGTATTCATCTGACTAGCATCCAGTCAGTGTGTGAGAGAGTTGAGGGCTGTTTGGAAACTGAAACAGTATTTCCTGTGTGAGCAAGGAGACAGCAAGGAGCCTGGGCATGGCTTAGCTCAACTGTTCTGTACTAAAGTGCTTGGTGTTGTGAAACTAAAACTGAAACTGAAACTCCTCTGCTTGTGTTTTGCTTGTATCTGGCACTTGGAACATATTGGTAACTGGCACTTGGAACATATTTCTTTTCAGGTGGGGAGGGGAAATAAAACTCCTTAGCATCAGAACATGTTAATAATAATAATATAGGAAATATTAATGCTCTGATGGTCATTTCAAAAAATCCTTTCATAGCAAGCAGTTAGAAGCCAAGAAGAACATACGTGCCAAATTTCAAGTTTGTAGGCTTTATAGTTCTGGAGATTTTATGATGATGCATGAGTGTTATTTTCGCTTTTATATATTTATATAAACATATAAATAAATATGGCTGTTCAAAAAATAAACAGTGGAATTCAAAATGTCTGAAACACAAAGGGCTCAATTTGAGACATTCCTGTGTAAAACTTGAAAAAGAAGTTCAGCGAGGGACAAAGAGCCAATTTGATTCCATTTGAAAATGATATATTTCCATTTTGAACCTTAAAGATACCCATATGGCTTCCTGGGCTTTTTAGTGGTGGCCCCATTTTGCTTATTGGAGTATTTTCGCCATAAGTATCTAAGAAGAAGAATGATTTAAAAAGGGAACGCGGCTGGCTTATTGGTCTGTCGTTCTGTGCCTGGTTTTCAAGTGAACACTCTTTGCTCGCTGTGTGAACTGGTCAAGTTTTTATTGATCGCCTCCTTGGATTCTTTTATGGGAAAAAAAATCTATCTATAAATATATTTGCAAAGCAGCCACATGGAGAGGGAAAGAGAGAAATTAAAGTAGAAGGATGGCCTTTTTCAAGGCCTTGTTGAGTCAGGCTAGAAAGGGAGAAGGATTGGGCCTCTCCTCTCCCATCAATTGCAAAGAACATAAAACCTTTCCCCGGTACAAGGTCAACTCACTTAGATCATGTTTTTTTTAAAGGACATAGGGTGGGAAAGGGCTTTGGTTTCTGTGTGTCTACAGTCTGTTAAAAAAAATGAACCCAGTGCAGATTTCTTCCCATTGGAAAGGAGAAGACACCCATTTATTTAAATATTAGCTGGATACCCCTGCTTCGCGAACGAAACTCTGTGATCGGGCTTAGTTTTGGGGGAGGAAAATAAGGGGGGAAAAATTCTGTCTCTGCCTACCAGCATCCATTGGTATTCATCTGGCTAGCGTCCTGTCAGGGTGTGAGAGAGTTGAGGGCTGTGTGGAAACTGAAACAGTATTTGCTATGTGAGCAAGAAGGGGACAGCAAGGAGCCAGGGTGTGGCTTAGCTCAACTGTTGTGTACTAAAGCTGCTTGATGCTGTGAAACTGAAATGGAAACTCCTCTGCTTGTGTTTTGCATTTGGAACAGAGTTCTTTTCAGGTGGGGAGGAGGAGAAGAACTTCTTAGCATCAGAGTGTGTTTATAATAATATATGAAATATTAATGCTGTGATGGTCATTTTGAAAAATCCTTTCTTAGTTAGCACCTAGAAGCCAAGAGGAACATATGTGCCAAATTTCAAATTTGTAGGCTTTATGGTTCTGGAGATTTTGTGGTGATGCATGAGTGGTATTTCGCTTTTATATGGATATATATAAGATCTACCCCAAAATACTTCTCAAAGGCTAAAAGGCATGAACGAATCAAGGCTTAATTTTATTTCTGCTTTTGTGGTCTCCAGAAGTTTAGTGCTGGTTGGAATATATTCCTACTCATTAGTAGAATTCTGCCCTCTTTCGTGGGTCCTTGACTTATGACCACATATGATCCCAGGGGAGCCCAACATTTCCATTGCTAAAAGCAAGACAGTTGAGTGAGTTTTGCCCCATTTTATGACCTTTCTTGCCACAGTTGTTCAGTTGGCAACACAATTGTTAAATGAATCTGGCTTCCGCCATGGACTTTGTTGGTTGAGAAGGTTTGCAAAAAAGTGACTGTGTGACCCCAGGACACTGCAACGGTCATAAATATGAGTCAGTTGCCAAGAGTCTATCTTTTGTTCACATGATTGTGGGAATGCTGCAAAGGTTGTAAATGTGAAAAACGGTCAAAAGTCACGGTTTTGAGTGCTGTTGTAACTTCGAACAGTCACTAAACGAACTGTAGTAAGTCAAGGAGTATCTATGTGGGCAGCATCTGTGTCCTCCCATCTCTAAAGGCAGGATGAAAGCCTTAGAGCAAGGGTCTTCAAACGTGGCAAGTTTAAGACTTGTGTACTTCAACTCCCAGCATTCCTGAGCTAACATGACTGGAGGAGGGAATTCTGGGAGTTGAAGTCCACAAGTCTTAAAGCTGTCAAGTTTGAAGACCCCTCCTGGCTTAGAGAAATGTTCTCCAACAATATTGGGCAAAAGAGAAGACTTTCCTGTATTGTAGACATCGGGAATCATTTTTGCTTGGATTTGTGTAGCTTAGGTGGCAACAATATGGCAAGAGTTGGTGAGTAGGACGTAAGGAAAGAAGATCATTGAAGGCTAGGTATACTATGGAATAAAATCTGTATCTGTAAATGCCTAATAAGCAGAGTTGGGCTGCTGGGGGGTTGCAGGGATTTGGGAGACCCTTTAGCTAAGCTTCTGCACAGTTTGGAAAACCTCCAAATCCCACTTCTGGCTGGCCCGCCCATACTTCCCCTCCCCTCCCAGGAGTCCCCAAGCAGCCCGTTTTGGATACAGGTAAGAGCAGGGTGCACGTGGAGGCTCAGGGAGGACAAAAATAAAACAGGCATCCTGGAAGTTTGGGGAGGCCAGAAACGAGACCATTTCTGGCTTCCAGAGAGCCTCCAGAGCTTGGAGAGGCCATTTTTGCTCTCCTGGAGGCTTGAGAAAAGCCTCCGGAGCCCGGGGAGGGGAGAACCCCCTCTGCCATGGTGTACGAGGCCGACTATGCCACGCCCACCATGGCTACATCCACCCAGCAACCAGGCAGATAACCCATTGCTAAAATTTTTGAAGCCCACCCCTGCTAATAAGCTGTCATTTGTTCAGTTATCATTGCACTTACTGGCAGTAATGTTGGGAGGGCAATGTGGGTAAGTGGGTAGGTCAAAATTACCCAAACTGTAAGCCCTTGCCGTCTTCATATGTGCATTGCATGCCTGCAACACACATAATGGTGTGATATTGTGATATAGCTTTCATGGTTTTGACAAAGCCCAGCCAGAACATTCAAACCGTTGATCTTCATTGCTTTGAACTTTGGAAAGCATGGTAGATAGTATTATGGTTATTCCTTAATCGATAAAGAAGTTAAGGGGTACAGTCCCTGGAGGGGTGATATTTGCTCCCTTTATATATATCCTACAACAATCAGGGAGAAGTTTTTCTCCTTCAAACCAGACATAAAGTTTTCATTTAACTATTTGGAGTGATAAGGTGTTGGTTTGATACCTGTTGTGGCCTGGCAGCAGATTCAGACAGTGAGGAGGTTGGGGAGGAACATGGGCCAGTCCTGGAATCTGGGGAAGGCTCTGACAAGTCAGAGGCAGAGATGGGGCCAGGGCCGTCTGACAGGTATTGGCTGCCTTTGGAGTCAGAGATCCATGGGGCAAAAGAACAGCTGGAGTCTGTTCCCAGTGTGCACATGGGCAGACCTGTCAGAAGAAGGGAACAGTTAAGGAAAATAGGTCGACTTGGGGGTAAAGCCACAGGTGGATGGTGAATGGCCCCTCCCATAGGGAATAAAAGAGGAGTGAAAGGGGAGTGGGGTTTTGCAGGAGACAATTAGTTTATTTGGATGAAGATCTGTTCCTGCATTCTTGCCAAATATTGTCTGCTACAGCGTGGCATCTGAAAGATATCAGCCTGGCAACTGTTCAAGCCTGATAAAGGTCTGTAATTGTGAAATATCTTGAAAGACTGTTGGCCAGGGCTTTGCTGAGGAGGAATTCACTGTAAACTAAACAAAAGGGGTTTATCGGGATGAGGAATCGGCTTTGTGCTATTGGGGAAGCCTAGGTCAGAACAGTAACTCAGAATATCTGTTCTATCCAAAACATTTTGTCTGTCTTCTCCAGGTATGTTACACCTTCAGCTCAGTTCAGAGATTTAAAAAAGGATGTTGTTGAGATGATGAGTTTAAGGATGTCACAGAGTGGATGATACTCAATGTCTCCTTCATAGTCACCATCAGGAGTTGATTATTGGGACAATTTACTACATAGGTAGATACATATGGATGTAGTAGTACCATGAATATTGGTACCACACATCCTATTCCTATTTACGTGTGTGGTGTTTGTTATTTTATTCTTGCTCACTTTTTCAAAATCACCAATTCCTTGGGGAATGCAGAAATAGGGATACCCTGTTCTCCCCCTTGGGTGTGTTGCCACATTTTGTTCAAATTTACAAGCCGATCTTATCAGCCAAGCTGAAGTTACTTCCTCCTAGTTCATTTCACAATCCCAAGAGAAGATTTTCCAGCTTAATCTTCCCTACTCAGATCAGTAGCATGCCCTCATGGGTGCCTGTATTCTGTGTGTAAAACTGGTAATCCTGCAGCTTTAAAGCATCACGTAAAGAGCAGGGGTGGGATTCAACCAGTGTAACAATTGGTTTGCTGAGCATGTGCTTTGTGCACATACGCCAAATGTGCGCTTTGCACATGCGCATTTGCAACTCACCTTCTGCTGCAAGCCCTGTGTGTAAAACAGCTGAAGTGTGGCAATCTGCTGTGCCGTGCAAAGAAGCTGAGCTGGAAAACCCGGAAATAAAACACAGACTAGACTGGGCCCAACAGCTGATCGTTGGAGCGAACTGGTTCTGATCTTCGGAACTACCGGTTCACCCAAATAGAATTTCCTGGTAGAGAACAATGTGACCCATGTTGTGGTTGCCTAAGATAACTATCATAAAAGTAGTGAGGAAAGGAGAAGAGATGGGGAAGGAGAGTAGTGCCTCGTAAGGCAGGACATTATGTATAACTGTGGGGTTCTTGATGCTCTTTGAGCATGGAGGTTTTCTTGCAGATGTTTCATTACCAATGATGCTAGCACTGATTTATGAGCCAGTTGTTATTTTGGGGAAAATAGGAGGAAGAAGGAACATTAGGTATGCTTGCTGCCTTGAGTTATTTATAAAGGCGATAGAATCGAATCAAATAGTAGAGTTGGAAGAGACCTTGGAGGTCTTCTAGTCCAAGCAGGAAACCCTACACCACTTCAGACAAATGGTTATCCAATCTATTCTTAAAAACTTCCAATGTTGGAGCATTCACAACCCTGGAGGCAAGTTGTTTCATTGATTAATTGCTCAAACTGTCAGGAAATTTCTCCTTAGTTCCAGGTTCTCTCCTTGATTAGTTTCCATTCATTGCTTCTTGTCCTGTCCTCAGGTGCTTTGGAGAATAGCTTGACTCCCTCTTCTTTGGGGCAGCCCCTTAGATATTGGAACACTGCTATCATGTCTCCCCTAGTCCTTCTTTTCATCAGATTACACATACCCAGTTCCTCCAACCGTTCTTTACAAGTTTAGCCTCCAGTCCCCTCATCATCTTTGTTGTTCTTCTCTGCACTTTTTCTGGAGTCTCAATATCTTTTTTACATCATGGTGACTAAAACTGATGATGTTACCTACTTTGGTAATGGAACGTCTGCAAGAAAACAACCAAGCTCAGAGAACACCACGGTTCAACTCTGAGATTCAAATATTCTCTTCTGTTGGCATTGTGTACAACATGAGTGAAGTAATCAGCTCCTCGATGGAGATATAATCCTTGTATAGATCTACCTCAAAATCATCAAAGATACATACTTCAATGGCTGTTACTTACAAAAGGGAACAAATGGATATTTGTGAAAGTGAGGAATATTGGTGAAAGCACATTCTAGGAACCACACACTGTAATTTCAGGACATCAGATCAGTCAAATTAAAAAATGTAGAACAAGCAAAAGGGATCAGTAGCATACCAGATGCTGCTGAACTGCCCTCTTCAATCACAGCTAAGAAGGCTAATAATGTGGAATGTAGACAGTTATAATTCATCAACATCTGGAGGGCCACAGGTTGCCCATCCCTGAATTGAGAGGAATGACAGGTTGACTCTGGCACTTCATGATGTAAACAGCTTTGCCAATATTGGAGAACATTGTCCAAATCTACCACACAAGCTTCCTACCTTACTAATATTGTTTAACAGAATAATAGAATAACAGAGTTGGAAGGGACCTTGGAGGTCTTCTAGTCCAGCTCCTTATTCAAGTAGGAAATCCTATACCATTTCAGACAAATGGTTGTCCACTCTCTTCTTTAGAATCTCCAGTGATGGAGCACCCAGAGGTTCTGGAGGCAAGTTGTTCCACTGATTAATTGTTATATCAGGAAATTCCTCCTTAATTCTAGGTTGTTTTTCTCCTTTCTTAGTTGCCATCCATTGCTTCTTGTCCTGCCTTCAGGTGCTTTGGAGAATAGCTTGACTCCCTCTTCTTTGGGGCAGCCCCTGAGATATTGGAAGACTGCTATCATGTCATCACTATAAAGTTGGGATCCCAGACCAGAGTGGCTCCAAGAGGGAGATGGGTGCTCTTTAAATACGATAGATGATTGATAAACAGATTGGATAGATAGATAGATAGATAGATAGATAGATAGATAGATAGATGATAGATAGATAGATAGATAGATAGATAGATAAAAGATACATAAATGATAGATAAATAGATAGATGATGATAGATGATATAGACAGACAGGCAGATAGATGCTGTAGATAGATGATAGACAGGCAGGCAGACAGTTAGTCAGATGCTCCTTGGCACAATTACGTTCACAAACATTATAAAGCTTTCTGCTTTTCTTTCTTTACTTTTAATAAACTCAAACAAACTTAGGTTGGCTGAAAAGCACCCTTGTCGGATTGTTTCACTGAATGCTGGGGCTTCTCTCAAATTTCCCTTCTGTAAAATGGGTTTGGGACCGTGGTGGGATTCAACTTTTATTATTACTGGTTCTATGGGCATGGCTTGGTGGGCATGGCAGGGGAAGGATACTGTAAAATCTCCAGTCACAGGTGGTATTTGCCGGTTCTCCGAAATACTCAAAATTTCCGCTACCTGTTCTCCAGAACTGGTCAGAACCTGCTGAATATCATCTCTGGTTTGGGAGCAACCTGCTTTATATCAAAGAGGGAAATTCATATTCTTTAACTTGGTTTCTTAGGCAACGATCTCTTCTTCCAGCCTCCTCTTTATGGGGAAAGATATCTGATCCTGTCCATCATAACTGTCAACAGACAAAGTTCTTCTGTAGCAATTTTGTGGGGTAGACTGTATTTCGACTTTATTCTGAAATTAGGAGGCTTTCTCGCTAGTCAGAAAGAGATATGTAACTGGCACAGGAAGTGTTGGTCAATTCTCTCCCCATATTACTAATATGTGTGTGTGCAACTAGATCACGTTCCTTCTCCGTGCCACAGTTGATCTTGTTTCTATTGTTTCTCAGCCACATCTGAATAACAGCTTTTTGGGTAGCATAAGTCCTTGATCCTAAATGTTCTTCTAGGTGCATTATGTCTTCTGCTCTGTCAGAGGGTTTTGTCTTCTCTGAACTTGCCTTAGGACACTTGTGTTACAGTTTATGTCAGCCTTTGAAGTAGGGCAGGTTAAGAAACAAATACCACAAGTACAAAAATTCCTTAGTGTAATGTTCCAATAGCTATAGGGCTGCCACAAAAAAGGGGCTGTGTGGAGTCAACCTATCATCCAAAGCCAGTGGTAGGATTCAATTTTTTTTTTACTGCCGGTTCTGTGGCGTGACTCGGTGGATGTGACAGGGAAGGATACTTCAAAATCCCCATTCCCTCCCACTTCTAGGGGGAAAGGTTACTGCAAAATCCCCATTCGCTCCCCACCTCACTAACCTGCTTTCCAGCTCCGTTCTCCTATGCAGGGCAACAAAAGAAGACCCAGCCAATCAGCTGGGACTCGGGAGGTGGAGAATAAATGGGGGAGGGGCCAGTCAGAGGTGGGATTTGCCGATTCTCCGAACTACTCAAAATTTCCGCTACCGGTTCTCTAGAACTGATCAGAACCTGCTGAATACTCACCTCTGTCCAAAACACCTGAAGACAAAACAAGAAGCAAGAAATGGAAGCTTATCCAAGAAAGAAGCAACCCGGGGCTAGGGAGAAATTTCCCAACAATGAGAACAATTAATTAGTGGAATGACTTGTTTCCAGAAGTTGTGGTTGCTCTGACACCTTGTGGAGGTTTTTAAGAAGAGATTGGGCAACTGTTTGTCTGAAATGGGATAGGGTTTTCTGATTGAGCAAGCAGCTGGACTAGAAGACCTCCAAGCTCCCTTCCAACTCTGTTGTTCTGTCATTAGACAAGAATTATATACTATACTTTATGAATATAGACTATAAAAACAGAATCTTGAAAATCTCACAGCATTCCTCCTTCCATCTCTTTTATACCAAAATAAGTTCAAGACAGGGCATCCTTGTGCTTCTTTCTCACACATTCGTGTTTTCCTGGGTTAAACTCATATTTTACTAATAATTGCTGCATATTTTTTCAAGGCCATCTCTGCGTTCCTCTAGAGTTTTGACAAGCATATTGTTCTTCTCAAGCTGTCCTTGGATTGGGCAATGTGTTTTCTATAATTATCTTCCTTACAAGGAGAGCTGCTTGAAAAAGAATAAACAGAATCAATCTGAGCTTTCTGGAATGCTTTAAAGTGTACTATATGGAAAGCACCAGTCAATGTATTTGTGTGACCACCCAATAAGGTCAGCTTGACAATTGACTCACACTTATGACAGCTGCAGAATCCCGAGGTCATATGATCCCCTTTTGCGACCTTCTGATGAGCAAGTCAAAGGGGAAACCAGATTCATTTAATTGTGTTACTAATTCAACAACCACAGTGATGCAGAGGTGGTATTCAGCAGGTTCTGACCAGTTCTGGAGAACCAGTAGCAGAAATTGTGAGTAGTTGGGAGAACTGGCAAAT
>BLBF01000055.1:10187588-10199916 GCA_015471245.1 Laticauda colubrina | reverse complement strand
CTATCTATCTATCTATCTATCTATCTATCTATCTATCTATCTATCTACCTACCTATCTATCTATCTTGGCTACGAAAATTTGTACGGCTGCTGAACTCATTCGTGGTGACTCCCTGCTTTTACCTTTGTGTATCTTCAGCAAGCATTAGCTACATTGTGTCAGTTTTGGTTTTTTATTTTGCAACTAGAATTTCTAGAACTATTAGAGAAAAATAATATTGGGAATTTTAGGAAGTTACCAACATTCATTTTACAAAAGAACCTTCTCTGAATTCATTGAGCAAAGCCTTTGTGGTTCAGAAATGAAATTGGTTTTAAACTATAGTTTAAAAACAAACAAACCCTCTTGGACTTTGAGTATTTTATAAATCCAAAAAATTTTTAGCACCAGAATAATAGCAAGACGGTTGTTAAATATTGTTGCTTCTGTAGATGTAGAAGCCAAAAATGACAGCTGCCTTTTCCTATCTAACTTGGCTCATTGCCCTTTACAAAAGGACCTCAGGTGTTTGGTGCAACCCAGATGGAGACTGGCTAATTACTCTGCCTGGACTACCCAGCCCAGAGAGGTTTGTGAGTCAGTGGTCAAAAGAATGTGATGTGTGTTTGTGTGTGTGTGTTTTCAGACATCAGTAACTAAACCAGCAAAGATGGAAGTCAGAAAACCAGGGAGGTTTATGTACTTCTAGTCTCAATATTTATCTGCAAAATGGAGAAAACAGTTACATTCTGCTTCCATTTTACAGACCAAAAATTAAGCCAAGGCATAATAATTACTCTGGATTTTGTAGTGCCAGTCACTGTTTTCAGTAGATATTGATACCTGTTGGATCTTCTCTGGATGTTCAAGTTAACCAAGGACAACCTTCGCTAGCAGTTAAATGTTGAAATACTTCATTAGTGGCTGAATGTTAATAGTTGAGACTAACAAACAATTCCAAGGTAAACAGATCACCTTGAGATTCCAGAATTATACCAGAAACAGGCAGTTGACCAATTACTTTGATACTGATATAGAGGTCATCCTATTCTTCAAAGCACCTGAAGCAAGACAAGAAGTAATGGATGGAGGTTCAACAAAGAGAGATTCAATCAGTGAAACATGCCTCCAGAAGTTGTGGGAACTCCATCACTGGAGGTTTTTAAGAAGAGATTGGTCAGTCATTCTTGGTTTATCCAGAATGGTAGAGGATCTCCTGTTTGAACAGAGGGTTGGAGTAGAAGACTCTTCCAGCTCTTTAATTCTGTAATTCTGATATCATGAAAATAATTTAAATACATCCACGAAATCACCCCAAGTTGGCAACAGAAATGATCCAAACGTTAAGGAATTAATTTCTTGTAAACACTGGACTTTAGAAAAAGGAAACTGAAGGATTCTTAGGGCCATCAAGAATGGCATCTCTGTTGGACATCTGGATTTAAATATATGGATATTCAACTAAGTTTGCAGTTACTAATTTGTCCACTTTTTGAATGTGGCATCTCAACTTTGAATGAACACCTTCCTAGTCGACAAGCCTTATATAATACTCTCCAGGGATGGGATCCGACTGGTATAACTACCAGTTCTGCTGCTCTGTGTTGTGCATGAGTGCAATTTACGACCTGCTGAGCTGCCCGGACAGCTGAGCAGTGCTGCGTGCAAGTGCACAGTGGTTGGAAAAGCCCTTTTTTTCCTGCTTTTTCAACCGCAGCTATGTCACGCAAAGCAGCTGCGGTTGAAAAAGCAGGAAATAACGGTCAGGTAAGAGCCCGGGCGGGCAGGTGGGACAAAACCGCAGCAGACATAGAACTGGTTCTATGTATGCTCTCTGTCCGCTGATCTTCAGTTTTACAGAGGTGGACAGAACTGGTAGAATCCCACCCCTGATACTCTCCCAATATCGCACGCATACCTGCTGCCCTTGGTTAGCATAAATAGGAGATTTTGTTCCCTTATTAAACTGACTCAGTAATAATATTTGAGCTTTAAGGAGAAAAATATGGGAGACATCGTCATTTACAAATTTCATGAATCCTCCTGAGATACAATTAATTTTCAGGCACTGTTGGAAAAAGCAAACAACGATTGACCCATTCAGGTTGCTACTTTGCTAATCTGCTTTGAGATGTTGTTGGGCTTAAAGTCATCTGGGAAAAATATGCAAATATTCACCAGTTTCCTAAGAAGCAAAATTTCCTCTCTTTTTTTGACTACAGAAAACAGTCCTATCATTAGTACTGAGTCCTCACCCTCAAGTCCATGAACCCAAATTCCAGTAATGAAACTTTTGGCTCTGCCAATTTTATATATATTATATATATAAAGATTAGACTAAAATGTTAATGGAAGAATCATGCTTTCTGCTGTATCTTTTTGTCGCTTTTCTACT
Source organism: Laticauda colubrina (assembly GCA_015471245.1). Lineage (NCBI taxonomy): Eukaryota > Metazoa > Chordata > Lepidosauria > Squamata > Elapidae > Laticauda > Laticauda colubrina. The sequence continues at coordinate 10,197,541 of BLBF01000055.1, read as the reverse complement.
CATTAACAGATAGAATGGACACAAATGAAATCCTGGGATGCTTGGTGTTTGCAGGAGAGAAAGAATTTGATCAGTTTCCACTTTGTTCCCCACGCATGAGAATCTCTATAAGTAGTCCTCTACTTACAATCATAACTGTACCCAACATTTCCATTGTTAAGCAAGACAGTTGTTAGGAGAGTCCTGCACACGTTATGATCAGGAATGGGATTCAAATTTTTTAACAACTGGTTCTGTGGTTGTGGCTTAGTTGGTGGGCATGGCTTAGTTTTCATGTGATTGGCTGGGCGTGGCCAACTCAACATCACTCATATCGAGGTACGCATCTCCTCCCTGGCCTTTTATGACTGTGGGGATGCTTCAACAGTCGTAAGTGTGAAAAAGGGTCATAAGTCAATTTTTTCGGTGCCATTGTAACTTGGAATGGCTACTCTACACAAGCAAAGTACCAGCAAAGAAGGGAAAAAAACCTCCAGAGAAGTTTCTGAGACAGGAAGTCTAGTCCTGCCAAGAATATAATAAGGGTTAACGAAGAGGCAGTTTCTGTAAGCAAAACCAGAATGTTTCCTTCCTGCCTTCCTTACAGGATTAGGCCAATAATTTCTTCTAACAATCGGTTCTCCGAACTGCTTAGAATGTTAACAACTGGATCTAGAAAATAGGTGCGAACCTGTAGAATCCCACCCCTGGTTGTGATCCTGCTTGTCAGAGTTAAGTGAATCACCACGATTGTTAAGTGAGAAACACACGGAGGTGGTATTCAGCAGGTTCTGACCAGTTCTGGAGAAGCAGTAGAGGAAATTTTGAGTACTTCGGAGAACCAGCAAATCCCACAACTGACTGACCCTGCCCCCATCTATTCTCTGCCTCCTGAGTCCTAGCTGATTGGCTGGGTCTTCTTTGGTTGCCCTACAAAGGAGAACGGACCTGGAAAGCAGGTTAATGGGATGGGGAGGGAATGGAATTTTGTAGTAACCTTCCCCTGTCACACCCACCAAGCTACACTTATCAAGCCATGCCACACCCATCAAGCCACGCGCACAGAATTGGTAGTAAAACATTTTGAATCCCACCACTGGTCACATGGTTATTAAGTGAATCTGGCTTCCCCATTGACTTTGCTTGTCAGAAGGTTGCAAAAATCCCAATCACAGATAGTCCTCAATTTCCAATCATGCATTGAGAGACCATTTGAAGTTGCATTGGCACTGAAAAAAGTGACTTATAACAGAGAGGGGAGGGGGGGTCAAGCTATTTTTCAAAGCACCTGAAGGTCAGGCAAGGAATAATGGATGGAAACTGATCAGGGAGAGATTCAACCTAGAAAGAAGGCAAAAAATTTTGACAGTGAGAACAATCAACCAATGAAACAGAAGTTGCCTTTGGAAGTTGTGGAAGCTTCCTTACTGTAAGCTTTGAAGAAGAGACTGGACTGCCATTTGTCAGAAATGGAGTAGGGTGTTTTGCTTGGGTGTTGGCAGGGGGGATGGACTACATGACCGACAAGGTCCCTTCCAACTTCAACAAGTGATTCCCTTAACTGGGGCAGAACAGGTCATAATGCAATTCACTTAATAACCAACTTGCAAAATTCTCATCTGGATTGTGGTCATCAGTCAAGGACGTGCTGTGTTCTGACAGTGGAAGACACTGGGACAGGAATCTGTGGTTCCCAGGCTAGATGGAGCCATTATATTTCTGCCCTTTCCAAAGCTATCCACAACCCTTCCCTCCCGCTGCCAAGTGTTCATTAATTCAGAAAACCAGGAGAAAGAAGCAGACATATACAAAGTCGCTGATATTCTTGCATTGCAGTGGGCCCTTGTTCATTTTGCTGGAGGCTTTGTTTTTGTCTGCAATTAAAAATTTAATTGAGCCTAGATATATGGGTGACTTCTGCCAAGTTTAGCTGGGAGCATAAGGGTCTGGCGAGCTATGATTTTCTGCCAAATTCAAATGGGGACCTGACAATGTCAGTGAAACTCTCACTGGTAGTAAGGTAACAACCATTCCTAAGACTGAAGTATGAGTCAATCCTCAATGAACATAGAACATGGAATAACAGAGTGGGAAGGAGATCTTTAAGTCCAACTGCCTGCTTGAGCAACAGATCCTATACCATTTCAGATGAATGGCTGTCCAATCTCTTCTTAAAAGCTTCCAGTTGATGGAGCACCCACAACTTCTGAAGGCAAGGAGTTCCACTAGTTAATTGCACCCCCCCCCCCAATTCTTTGATCAGATCACCAGTGTTTTATTTCAGCATCTAGATCAAGGGTCTTCAAACTTGGCAGGTTTAAGACTTGTGGCCTTCAACTCCCAGAATTCCTGAGCTAACATGACTGGAGGAGGAATTCTGGGAGTTGAAGCTCAGACGTCTTGGAGCTGCCAAGTTTGAAGACCCCTGATCTAGATCTAGGCATGACCCAAACAGACCAGTTTGCTGAACCAGTTAGCCCAGCAGGTGGTACAGATTTACTGGTGTGGCTTGTACTAGTCCTCGCCTTCAGATGTTGTGAGTGCTTCATCACTGGAGGTTTTGAAGAACAGACTGGACAGCCACTTATCTCATATTGTATTGGACAGGGGGTTAGGCTGGAAAATCTCTAAGCCCCCTTCCAGCTCTGTTCAGATTGATTGATAGCCCAAGACTCTGGAACTGTTGGTATAAGCTACAGTGCTCTGCCACCAAGAACCTGCCTCCTTGACTGACTAATATGATGAGAATCCAAGCAAATTTACTGCTTTCACTTCTCGGTGTGAATTAACCGCTTCCTTGAGACCAGCTGACTTCCAGCAACCTAACCTACCGGCAATTTATAATTTAGGGAGCTAGAAAATGGGAATCTCCCCCTCTTCTGATTCAGAACTGCCCAGGGTTAGACAACTATGCAAATTTTATGGCAGGTCTGAAAGCTAATTTTGAGAATCTTGTCAAGCAACTGAATGGCAACTGCGAAATCTTCCTAGGATGGGCATTTAGAGTAATATTGCTCAGCGCTGGCAACTTAGCATAAACTTGCTAAGGTTGAGAAATACTGATTTAGAGGGTTACTTGACCCGTCCAAAGAGAAATTATGAGATGAAATGTTCATCAAGATTCCCTTTCTTTTCATTGTCCTCCTTTTTCCCCACCACACCTCTGATTTTATACAGGTAGACCCTGAGTTATGACGACAGTGGAGCCTTCCCATTACAGTTATAAGCTGTGACTGTTTTAAATCAGCCCACCCATGGGACTGACCTTATAGATGACATTTTTTGGAGTGGTCCTTAAGAAAATGCTGCAGTTGTTCAGAGAACCAAAGGTTCTCTGTGCACAGATTTTGTTGAAAGGAATCGAATCGAGATTGATAGATTGACATTAAAAGTAAAGGACAAAGAAGACACAGAATATTACCTAACATGGAATAGATTTTACGAGTGGCTAGAGATAAGAGGTAGAAATTAGATGAAGAAAGATTATTGCTTTGTATGAATTAAATATAAAGGTAGTTTATCATTATAAACTTGCCAATATAACCAACAGAATTACAAATAAGGTAATATACAGAGAAATCTAGTCAAAACTATTCTGTTACACTATTATATTATTATTATTGTTATTATATATGTTAATATTCCTTTGTTCTTTCTTTGCATTTCTGTAAATGACATACTCTGACAATACACTGTATTCAAAATGTTTATGAATAATAAAAAATATATGAAAGGAATAGAATAGAATAGAATTATTTAGTGGCCAAGCGTGACTGGACACCCAAGGAATTTGTTTCTGGTGTGTAAGCTCTCAGTGTAGATGAAATGAACAAGTGACAAGTCATGATCATAATATACAACACTCAGTGATAGATAAGATACTAAAGAAAAAAAATAAGCATAAATCATATGGTACAAGCAACAAAGTGATAGCCATGAGATGCTAAATGAAATAAAGATGTTAAATAAGATGCTGGTTTTCAGCAAAACTGATGTAAAGCACAGTCATGTGATACCACAAATGGTCATATATGTGAGTCCTGAAATGAGGTCATGTGCTTGGGGGGGAAATGAGGGGGGGGCAGGGGGAGGTCATCTTAGGATTACCTGTACTTTTCCCAAAGGTGTTTGGCATGGACTTGTTATAAACTCACAAACCTCGTATTCATAAGGACCAGGTGACCTCAGCTTTGATTCCCCAAAGGTTTTTGGACCTCTTATTAACTATTTACCTGAAATGTGTATAGAGGCCGCACTGATTTGTTTGGAAAGGCAGAAATAGACCTGTTCCCCCCCCTCCACTGGTGTGACTGCGCAATCAATCTTATGTCTAGATTCCTGTAAAACACAATTATCCAATGTCATGGGCAGAGATAGACTGTCTAAAGGAATTAATTAATTAGACCTCATCGAAAAGCTTTATTTAACTCCCTCCCCCTTCCTTCCTCTGCATTCTTCTGTTTCTTTTTCAAGAAGGAGGACATGATAATACCCATCAATCCTGTGGCCTTTGACCTCTAGCTTCCATTGCCCAGAAAACACAGATTTGGGACTTGTCAATTCCTTTCCTTACAATGATTCTTAAGCAAAGGCTTCCCATATCCCCTCCCCACCACTGGTTTTAGAAATCTCCTCTCCTTGCTCCTGGCATGCAGGCAGTCCTTGATTTACGATCATAAACAAGCCCAAACTTTCCGTTGCTAAGTGTTACAGTTGTTAAGTGAGTTTTGCCCCATTTTATGACCTTTCTTGCCATGGTTATTAAGAAAATCCCTGCAGTTGTTAAGTGTTAAGTTAGGAATCCAGTTGACTTTGCATGCCAGAAGGTGGCACAAGGCCATCACATAACCCTGGGACACTGCCACAGTCGTAAATATGAGCCTGTTGCCAAGCACCTGAATTTTGATCATGTGATTATGGGGATGTTGTAAACCAGGGATTTCCAAACTTGGCAACTTTAAGCTTGTGGACTTCAACTCGCAGAATTCCTCAGCTAGCTGGTTGAGGAATTCTGGGAGTTGAAGTCCACAAGTCTTAAAGTTGCTAAGGTTGGAGACCCCTGTTGTAAACAACCATGTGAAAAACAATTCTAAGTCACTTTTCAGTGGTGTTGTAGCTTCAAACAATCACTAAATGAACTGTTTGAAGTTGATGTCTACTTGTCCTTATATGCCAATATTGGTGGATGGGAAGAAGAATTCAAGGTGGAACTTATGTTGGACCTTTGGTATAAATAAGGCAGAACAGATTGCTCATAAGGGTGACTCAACTGGTGGTTTTTAAGAGGTGACTGATCACATTCACCATACTTCAACAGTTCCATATGCAGTACCTCATAACCCCAAGCCATCTGATTGGTCAAGCCAACAAGTTTCCCAACACACATTCCATTCTAAGGCAATTGTATCTTGAGAGGGAATTGGTGCTGGTTCCCACCTAAATGTGACTGATGAAGATCTGGAATGGGATGTTCCTGGTGCAGAAAAGCATAAAAAGGACATCAGAAGTTGTGGGAGCTTCACCACTAGAGGCTTTCATGAAGAGATTGGACTGCCATCTATCAGAAATGGTGTAGGGCCATGATGGCGAACTTGTGTGAGCAATTTGTGCCAGCACGTGAGCCACAGGCAAACCTACCTCACTACAAATGCATGCGCTTGCCAGCTGATTTTCAGCTGGTTTGAGGCCTTTTTTGGCCTCCCAAAGGCTTGAAAAAAGCCTCTGTAGGCTTTGCAGGCCAAATAATAGACCTGTTTCATCACGTCCTATAATACCGGAAGTGATGAAGTGGGCCTATTATTTATCATGTAAATCCTACAGAGGTTTTCTTCAAGCCTCTGAGACAGTGGTGGCTAACCTTTTTGGGCTCCTGTGTGAAAGAACTAGCCAAAAATCAGCTGTGAGGTGCAGTGCAGGTAAGGGGATGGCTGGAGGGGGGATTGTGTGCGCACGCTAAGGGGCATGGGGGGATGCACATTGCCTTCTGGGTGCTGGCATGCGAGCATGTGCACACAAGCAAGCTTGCACACAATTTTTGGCACAGGAGCCCAAAAAGGTTAGCTGCCACTGGTGTAGGGTCTGCTTGGGAGGAAGGTTGGACTAGATGATCTACGAGGTACCTTCTGTCTCTGTTAATCTGTATCAGACTTCTTTTCCAGCTGTCCCAGGTCAGGAAGAGGGAGAGGCAGAGAAGCTTGAAAATGAAGAGATCTCACAAGCCTCATCAAAGAAAATGAAGATGAAAGGAAAAACATTTTTTAAAAAATTCAATTAATGCTCCAAAGCACCTGAGGACAGGACAAGAAGTAACAGGGGAAAGATCATTAAAGATAGATCCAACTTAGAACTAAGGAGAAATTTCCTGATAGTAAGAACAAATAATTGGTGGAACAGCTTGCATCCAGAAGTTGGGGGTGCTCCATTACTGGAGGTTTTCAAGAAGAGGCTGGACTGCCATTTGTCTGCAATGATATAACTGCCATGAGTAGGGGATTGAATTAGAAGACCTTCAAGATCCTTTCCAACCCTATTATTATTATCTTCTATATTCTACATGATTGTCTACAGCTGCCCTTGAAGAGAATGAGGGAAGATAACTTCTAGACTCAGGTAGGAAGGAGGAAAGAGAAAAAGGGTGCTGTAAAGACTAAGGCTGGTTGGTAAGGTGGAAACCAGACCTTTTTCAGGTTGTCCTTGCTAGTTGCGAAGTCATGTCTGACCCATCGTGATCCAATGGACAACATTCCTCCAGGCCTTCCCATCCTCTACCATCTGCCAGAGTCCATTTAAGCTCACGCCGACTGCTTCAGTGACTCCATCCAGCCACCTCATTCTCTGCCGTCCCCTTCTTCTTCTTTTGCCCTCAATCCTTCCCACAATCAGGCTCTTCTCCAGGGAGTCCTTCCTTCTCATGAGGTGGCCAAAGTATTTCAGTTTCAACTTCAGGATCTGGTCTTCCAAAGAGCAATCAGGGTTGATCTCCTCTAGGACTGACTGGATTGCAGTCCAAGGGACTCTCAGCAGTCTCCTCCAGCACCAAAGTTCAGAGGCCCCCATTCTTTGGCACTCAGCCTTCCTTATGGTCCAAATTTCACAGTCATACATTGCAACTGGGAAAACCATAACTTTGACTATATGCACTTTTGTTGGCAGGGGGATGTCCCTGCTTTTTAGGATGCTGTCTAGATTTGCCATAGCTTTCCTCTCCAGGAGCAAGCGTCTTTTAATTTCTTGGCTGCAGTCCCCATCTGCGATGATCTTGGAGCCCGGGAAAATAAAATCTGTCACTACCTCCATTTCTTACCCATCAATTTGCCTGGAATTGAGAGGGCCGGATGCCATGATCTTAGTTTTCTTAATGCTGAGTTTCAAACCAATTTTTGTACTCTCTTCCTTCACCCGCATCAAGAGGCTCTTTAGTTCCTCTTCACTTTCTGCCATTAGATAGATAGATAGAATACTTTATTGGCCAAGTGTGATTGGACACACAAGGAATTTGTCTTGATATAAATACTCTCAGTATACATAAAGAAAAGGTACATTCATTAAGAATCAAGAATCATAACGTATAACACTTAATGATAGTCATAGGATACAATCAACAATCAAATCATACTAGGAAACAGTCAATATAAATAGTAAGGATACAAGCGAGAAAGTTACAGTCATACAGTCACAAGTGGGAGGGGATGGGTGATAAGGAGTGATAAGAAGATTAACAGTAATAGTAGTGCAGACTTTGTAAATATTTGAACAGTGTTGAGGGAATTATTTGTTTAGCAGAGTGATGGCATTTGGAAAAAAAACTATCTTTGTGTCTAGTTGTTCTGGTATTCAGTGCTCTGTCGCATCATTTTGAGGGAAGGAGTTGAAACAGTTTATGTCCGGGATGTGAAGGGTCTGTAAATATTTTCACAGCCCTCTTTTTGACTCGTGCAGTATACAGGTCCTCAATTGAAGGCAGGTGGATAGTAATTGTTTTTTATGCAGTCCTAATTATCCTCTGAAGTCTGTGTTTGTCCTGTTGGGTTGCAGAACCAAACCAGGTTAGAGAGAGCCATTAGATCAGCATATCTGAATGGCAATCATGGCCACCAATGACTACCAAATTATTGGTGAATTTGGAAGAGCTGGGAGAAGACTAGGATTTTAATGCTGAAGTATAGGTAGATATAGTGTCTATATGTGGTATTTGAGGATTTATTCTTTTCTCTATAAGGTTTTATTGTTTTTTAAGACAATCATAGGACAAACAAAACAAAAACAGCAAGCCATCTTCCATATATATACATATAGTGTGTCGGTCGGTTTACAAATTGTTTTGTGCTTCCACTTCGTAGTCTTCAATTACAGTTACATTGTATATATTCTCATATTGTCAATCAAATATTCCTAAATACATTAATATCATTATTAATCAACCATTTGATTATACTATTATCATTCATGTTTTACAAGATAATCCATATTTTATTTAATTTGTTTTGTGACAGTTCATATTATCATCTCAGATCTATCCTACAATCATTTTGTAAATATAATTTTTAAAAAAAACATTTTTATATATTCATTATGTTCTAAAAATCTACACATTGCATTACCATGTTTTATTGTCTAACCATTGATAGAATAGATCCCAAATTTTATAAAATTGCTTATCATCTTGTTCTCTGATTTCAAATGTCAATCTACTCATTTCAGCACATTCCAATATTTTCTTATTTGAGGATTTATTCTTGTTGGCAAATAATGTTGGGCTCTAATTAAGATGCTTAGCAGTCTTCTGGCACAACTAGGCAAGTGCTGAACTTAGAGTCTGGAGAGCTACGACATAGCCCAGGTGTGAAGGCTGATAATATGGGCTTGGCCAGTGGGCCTAGTTCACACAACATGCGAAGACTGAGATTCCCATGACACAATGAACCACAAACTCTCCAAATAAAGTCAGGCTCCTCCAGTGTGCTCTGTGAAAATGGCCCTTGTGTCATCTAGCAATGTGCCAATTTAGATATCTGGCTCCCAAGTTTTTTAGCAGCGGTAAATCATTTGGCGATCCCCATGTCTAAAATAGATTAAAGTATGCATTTAGTCCCAATGTCACAGATATGTTGAGACCAGTTTTGGTTTGAGAACGATCTTTTGTGTTGTTAACAGCATTTTTTTTCCCTCTGCAGGAATGCAGCTTATCATGAACTCTTTATCTCGGATGTACAAACATTTTTTAACTGCTGAATTTCATAATCAGCATAATATTGCTGTGCTAAATCCCCTCTAGACTGTCTGGACATTTCTTACTGTTGATCTTCCTTGGGTTGAAACAAGATATTATCCATAACGGGCTCCATCTGGAGCCATCTAGATTCTTCAGATACCTCAGAAGGATGGCTGCATTATTTAGATTAGGAAAGTAGTCCAAAAATTAGCTGTACAGGTAGTTCTCGGCTTACAACTGTTCATTTAGTGACAGTTGGAAGTTGTACCAGGACTGAAAATGTGACTTATGACTGTTTTTCACACTGATGACCATTCACTTATGAGCATCTTTCTTTCTTTCTTTCTTTCTTTCTTTCTTTCTTTCTTTCTTTCTTTCTTTCTTTCTTTCTTTCTTTCTTTCTTTCTTTCTTTCTTTCTTTCTTTCTTCCTTCCTTCCTTCCTTCCTTCCTTCCTTCCTTCCTTCCTTCCTTCCTTCCTTCCTTCCTTCCTTCCTTCCTTCCTTCTTTCTCTCTCTTTCTCTCTCTCCCCCTCCCTCCCTCCCTCCCTTCCTGTGGTAGAAAGAGATGCATGAGCATCCCCATGGTCATGTGATCAAAATTCAGGGGCTTGGCAACTGATTCATATTTGTGACGGTTGCAGTGTCCTGGAATGATGTGATCCCCTTTTGTGACCTTCTGACAAACAGATTCAATAGAAAAAGCAGATTCGCTTAACAATCGTGACACTAATTTAACAACTGTGGTGATTCACTTAACAAACAT
>BLBF01000055.1:10165170-10180085 GCA_015471245.1 Laticauda colubrina | reverse complement strand
CTTCCTTTCTTCCCCCTTCTTCTCTCCCTCCCTTCCCTCTTTCATTTTTCTTCTCTCCTCCCTCCCTCCCTTCTTTCTTTTTCTCTCTCTTTCCCTTCCCTCCCTCTCTTTTTCTCTCTTTCCTTCTTCTTTCCTTCCTTCCTTTCTCCTTCTTCTCTCCCTCCCTTCCTTCTCTCTTCCATTTTTCTCCTCTCCTCCCTCCCTCTCTCTTTCTTCTCTCTCTCTCTCTTCCTTCCTTCCCTCCTTTTCTTCCTTCCTGCCTGTACTGCATAGAGAAACGTGCATTAAATGCAAAGAACATAGTTCCCTTGTTTGTAATAATAACATGGAAATTATTTTAACATATAAAAGGGAATATTTTAACATTCCCTTTCATGGATACGTTATAAGTTGCATCAACAAACAGGTAATTTGAAAGACTGAAGAAGAAAAGAAAAGCTTTTTCTTGAGAGGTTTTAAGGTTGGTTTATGTTTAACCCGATGCCGTCCTTTAGGTGCATTATATACTCTATTGCTTTCGTGTCATCTGCTTATAATATCTTCTGTTAAGGATCGGAAAGTTGCAAAACCAGTGAACTTGATGTATTATTGTTTTACTCAGAGCGGAAGAAATGAGGAATGCTGTTTGCATTTTAAAAACAAATAATGGATAGAAAAAGGGTGATGACATCTAATCAATGATGACCTTCTCTGCCTTACTGGGCACCTCTTCCAGATTCCTCCAAAGCATCCATGAAGCTTTTCTAGAGCTAAATGTAGACCTGAGTTCTCTTTTACTTGAGAGTGTCTTTTTCACGAGCAATTCTGGTTGAATGGAGAGAGAGCAATCTTAAAACTGGGGAGGATGGAATTTTGCAAATTTTACGGTGATGGATGAAACAGTTTCTGTACATCAAGCCTTTCAAAATATTCAGAAAAGGCCCTTGAGAAGTAGCTGACCTTTTTGCTGGAAGATGTAAACAAGTCTTGCAACCCTTACAGCCAGTATTTGTTTCTATTTTGCAAAATCGTCTAAAAGCACCTCTTTGATTGCATTTTAGCTGCTCATTTCACTTTAAAATACTTAAAGGTTGAAATTTTAATTTGGATTTATGCACTTTGCCTACTTGTTTCTAAATGTAGCGGAGACTATAGGAAAAATTACTGTAAAATAACTTGAGTTTATAAAATCTCAGTTCAGTGAGTGGAGTGCAGAAAACGAAAGCAGAATGGTTTATTTAATGTGGAGTTTTGGTTTTGAATTAAAATTAATTTTGTATGTAAGAGAAACTTTCTCTTTCCCAAGCTGTCAAGCCACTTACCGCCCCACCTCCTCAAATAACATCCCACCCAACTGACCTTGCTTCCAAGAGTGCCCACTTTAATCTGCAGCCTCTTCTTGGCAATTGCTGGAAAGGTTTCTGTTCTATATGTGCACTCGCTTATCAGGAGTGACTCTCACTAACAGGATTAATACGTTATGCTAACAATGTAAACACTGTACATTGTTATTTAACAGCTTGTTAAATAAGCCACAGCATCTGGATTCATGTATTATACTAAACCAAATAGGATCTCCTGCAGGCAGTTGGGCTAAAAGACCACCAAGGTCCCTTCCAACGCTGTTATTCTGTGATAGCTGGATGATATGAACCTAGTTAATCCGTGAATAGAGCATTCTACTAAAGAATTGTGTTCTAGATCGTAATTGTAGCTTTTATATACATGTAATACAATACATCAGCGCACACACACATACACAGAATAGAAATAGAACAGAACAGAACAGAACAGAATAACAGAGTTGGAAGTGACCCCGGAGGTCTTCTAGTCCAACACCCTGCTCAGGCAGGAAATCCTATACCATTTCAGACAAATGGTTATCCAATATCTTCTTAAAAACTTCCAGTGTTGGAGCATTTATAATTTCTGAAAGCAAATTGCTCCACTTATTAATTGTTCTAAGTCTAACTGTCAGGAAATTTCTCCTTAGATCTAAGTTGCTTCTCTCTTATATATATTAAATTAATCAATTTGTATGTATATATGTATGTATATATGTATGTATATGTGTATGTATATATATGTATATATATATGTGTGTGTGTGTGTGTGTGCGTGTGTGTGTGTATGTATACACACACATGCACACACACACATACACACATAGTGTCTGTCTGTCTGTCTGTCTATCTATCTATCTATCTATCTATCTATCTATCTCTATCTATCCCTACCTGCTTACCTACCTATCTACGCCTACCTACCTATCTACACCTACCTATCCATCCATCTATCCATCTATCTATCTATCTATCTATCTATCTATCTATCTATCTATCTATCCATCCATCCATCCATCCATCTATCCATCCATCCATCCATCTATCTACATCTATCTTTAAAATTGGTGCAAAGAACAGTCAGTCAATTTCTTCATTGCACAGTAAAAATGAAACGCCAGTGATGCATCATTCTGCAGACATATGCCGATATATATGGTAAAAGGCACCAACCTTCAAACCACATTTAATCAGGACTTTTGTGCTGCTTAGAACAGCCACTGTTTCTTTAGGGAGAAATTAATCAACCTCCCTTCCCCCCCCTCCCACTTTTTTTTAAAGGCCAGTAAGATGGATGAGGAGAGTTTCTTGCAGCCTTGTTGGAGGTGGGGTGGTGGTGCAGGATGATGATCAGGATTGTGGATTGCTGGAACACTGCAAAGTATCAGGAGGCCAACCCCTGGCCCAAGGAATATACAAAGGAAAAATGGTCTCAGAAAAAAAGATTGGGAGAATAGATAGGCAGCTCTTTGAGATTTTGGAAAAGCAATGTTGAATATGGCCTGGGAACATTTTTAAAAATTTATTTTTATTTATTTGTATCCCGCCTTTATTATTTTTTCAATAACTCAAGGCAGCTAACATATCCAACATACTTTCTTTCTACTATTTTTCCCATAACAACAATCCTGTGAGGTAAGGTGAAGTGAGGTGAGAGAGAGAGTGGCTGGCCCCAAATCACCCAGTTGGCTTTCATGATAAGACAGGACTAGAAGTCTCACATCTGCTGCTTTCTAAACTGGTGCCTTAACCACTACACCAGGGGTCTTCAAACTTGACAGCTTTAAGACTTGTGGACTTCAACTCCCAGAATTCCTCCTTCAGTCTTGTAAGAATAGAATAGAGAATAGAACAGAATATAATTATTTGTTGGCCAACTGTGATAGGACACACAAGGCATTTGTCTTGGTGCAAATGCTCTCTGTGTACATAAAAGAAAAGATACATTCACCAAAAGTCAAGAATCATCAGGTACAACACTTAATAATAGTCACAGGGCACAATAAGCAATCAAATCATACTAGGAAACAATCCATATAAATTGTAAGGATACAAGCAACAAAGTTACAGTCATACAGTCACAAGTGGGAGGGGATAGGTGATAAGGAGTGATGAAAAGATTAATAGTAATTGTAGTGCAGACTTTGTAAATAGTTGGACGGTGTGGAGGGAATTGTTTATTTAGCAGAGTGATGGCGTTGGGGGGGGGGGGGGAAACTGTCCTTGTGTCTAGTTGTTCTGGTGTGCAGGGCTCTATAGCATCGTTTTGAGGGAAGGAGTTGAAACAGTTTATGTCCGGGATGTAATGGGACTGTAAATATTTTCACAGCCCTCTTTTTAACTTGTGCAGTGTACAGGTCCTCCATGGGAGGCAGGTTGGTAGTTACTCTCTAAAGTCTGTCTCTGCTTTGTTGGGTTGCAGAGCCAAACCAGACAGTTATAGAGGTGCAGATGATAGAATCAATCATTCCTCTGTTGAACTGGATCAGCAGCTCCTTGGGCAATTTGAGCTTTCTGAGTTGGTGCAGGAAAAAAAAAGAACATTCTTTGTTGTGCATTTTTGATGATGTTTTTGATGTTAGGTGTCCATTTTAGGTCATGTGATATGATAGAACCTAGAAATTTGAAGGTCTCTAGCCCAGCAATTCTGGGAATTGAAGTGCACAAGTCTTAAACTTGCCAAGTTTGAAGACCCTTGCACTAAACGAAACAGGCTCCCTATAAGTATAGTAAAGTAGTAACATAGTACAGGAATCTGTGTTTTTCAGGATTTATTTGCAGATTGCATTTTAAAGGGTGCATATTTAAGGGCCAAACTATCCTTGATTCATTTTTCTTGCTTTTTCATACTTGTATCAAGGTGTTTTTTTTTTCCCTCAGGCAGATGGTGTACTGATGCCATTGTCTTACACCAGAAGAAAGTATGACTTTCCATGACATTGGATATGAATTTGAAAAGGGGGCATTTGATGCCTGGAAACAATCCTAACCAAAGTAGAGTGCCTTCCTGTTCCTGGGCAGGCTCTGAATTAGTTATAATCTGAGATTTGCAGATTTCTTGCTATCTTTATCTGGGTGGAGGAGAAAAAAAAGCAATTTCTGTTTCAGTCTAAGGCAGAGCTATTCAACTTTGGCAGCTTTGAGATATAAGGACTCCAGCTCCCAGAAGTCCATAATGCTGAGGAATTCTGGGAATTGAAGTCCACAGATCTTTTTCACTTTTTAATTTTTTTTAATTAAGAGTTTTTTCAATCGTTTATAAAAATCATAAAAAGGAGTTTCCACATCTTAAAATGGATAAGATAAAGAAACCCTGTTCAAAGGGGGTTGCAGTGGTGAGATTCAAATTTTTTTACAACCAGTTCTGTGGGTATGGCTTGGTGGGTGTGGCAGGGGAAGGATAGTATAAAATCTCCATTCCCACCCCACTCCAGGGAAAGGATACTGTAAAATCTCCATCCCCTCCCCACTGCTGGGGGAAGGTTATTGCAAAATCCCCACTAACCTGCTTTCCAGCTCCATTCTCCTGTGCAGGGCAACCGAAGAAGACCCAGCTGATCAGCTGGGACTTGGGAGGCAGGGAATAGATTGGGAAGGGGACAGTCAGAGGTGGTATTTGCAGGTTCTCTGAACTAGTCAAAATTTCCTCTACTGCTTCTCCAGAACTGGTCAGAACCTACTGAATACCACCTCTGGGAAACTGGGTTGATTGGCAGTTGCCTTTTCTACCTTTTCTGTCTTGTATACTCTTTGCAACATCCCCAGATATCAGATCAGCTTTCTCATCCTCAGCCATTTAAAGATGTGTGGACTTCAACTCCCAGATTTCCCCAGTGAGCATGGATGGCTATGGAAGTCTGGGAGTCAAAGTCCACTTATCTTTAAAATGGTGTAAGGTTGAGAAACACTGCTATTTTTCAACTAGTTTTGCCATTGAGCTTGGCTACCTTGGCTACCTGGGCATGTGGTGTCGTCTGTACAGCGGCTATATTGATTGTTGTTGGCACTTCTTAGTATAGGTTATTGTTTATGTTGGCTTACACTTAATGTCTCTCTGTGTGGGATATGTTTTGGCTTTTGTTTGTTTTGCATAGAAATTGCTATGAGCTGCCCAGGGCCATGTATCTGAAGTGATTGATGATTAATTGAATGAATGAACGAATGAATGAGTGAATGAAAGTTCTCCTTTGATGTCCTTCAAAGCCAATACAATGCAAAGAGAGGAAAAAAAATATATGACCGGATAATTAATATATAATGTAAAATATAATAAATCTAATACCCTGCTTTCCTGAAAATATGACCTACCCTGAAAGTAAGTCCTAGCTTGATTTTTACATGTGCACCCAATATAAACCCTATCCCCAAAATAAGCACCAATTAAGATCCTGCCCACTCCAGAATACATAGGTAAAAATTAAGCTGGGGTGGTGGTGGTGGAGCTGCCCTACTACTTACCTTTATACAGTTGTAGCCAGGCCTCACACACCCTGACACCTACCTTGCCAGTCCATTTCTTCTGCAGCCAGAAAAACTGGCAAGGCTTTCTGGAAGGCCTGTGTAGCTCATAACAAAGCTCTAGATTGATCTGGAGCTCAGTTATTAGCTACAGAGGCCTTCAGGAAACTCTTGCTGGACGCAGAAGAAGTTTCTGAAGGCATCTGACAGTGAAAAGGAGGCTAGAGGTGACATACACAACTGAGGTTAATCAGTGAATGACCTCCCTGCAAAATAAGACCTGGTGCCTTTTTTGGTGGCAAAAAATATATAAGACAGGCGTTTATTTTAATGGAAACATGGTATAATTATAATGCAATATAATATAATAATACAATATAAAATAATAATAAGGATAATTAAGGCAGAGCTACCAGGTCTGAACTACAAAATATGTTCATGTAGTATATATTGGAGATGGTCACCCTTTGAGAGCTTTATGCAATGAAATTTCATTTTAATGTATGCCGATTAGTGTACATTCAAAGTGACAGTAAAGTTATTTTAATATAGAAGACCATGGGATGACAGCAAAGAAATATATTTTATAACTCCATATTACTAGCTAGAGATTGTGTGGAATTTTGCTGGCTGGATCTGATAGCCCTATTCCAAGAAAACTTCATATTAATAAATTTCAAGTTGGCTTGTTCTGTTGGTGGAAGACAGTTTAGTCTGGAACATTCAGGGTGAGCTCCCTTGCCTGATCTATCTCTAGAGAAGTTATGGCTGATTGATCTGCAAAGCATTTATGGCTGATTTGTCTAGGCAGCATAACATGGGCTCCCTCCCTGACATTCTGGTTCCCTGCATCTTAATGAGAGGAGGGCATAGATGTATATTTATACTTCAAACTCACAACTTCTGGAATGACAGCTTTGGAAACTAAGATTGCTTGAAGTCTGTGATGCTGAGGCACGAAAGTTGCGATATCACCAGAGACCTCTTCGAGAGAAGTGACTCATAACTTGCAAATTACTCGTTTATTTATAGCTCTGGACAGGTTTGTCATGTTCAAGGAGCTGCTGAAGGGGAGGAAGACTTTGATTTTAATTGACTTGGTTGAATTTGTATGGTGGTGAGGGGTTTGTGTAGCTAAACACCGGGAAGCTGGGTTTGCTTTTTTGTTTGTTGTTTTGATAGTGGCTTGCCGGCTTGTCTAGTTTTTCTAGTTCCTAAGTAATAAAACCATCCAGACATCTTTGAATCTCTGGAAAAGAATATTGGCAATAGATTTACTGCCTCTCTTGCTTCTTTTGTCTCTGTTTCCTGTAATTTCCCTACTTCTGGGCAAGGTAAATGGGTAACAAGGTCTAAATAACCATATATATCCCTTGAGACTTCACATTGGATGGTGCTGGACTAAGAAGGAAAAATGTACTTTTGAATACCAGTGCAATGGTGGGTGGCTGAAGATATTTTCCTCTTCAAGGGAAATTTTGTCCTTGTGATTAAATGCCAAAGAGACAGGCCCTAACTCAGGGGTCCCCGAACTTGGCAGCTTTAAGACTTGTGGACTTCAGTTCCCAGAATTTGGAGACCTCTGCCCTGACTGAACATTTCTACATTTTACCAATCAGCAGTAAATACAGGTAGTCTTTACCTTACAACAGTTCATTTTGTGACCATTACAATGGCATTGAACCCAGATTCACTGAACAACCAGGTCACTAACTTATCATCTGAAGTGATTCCCTTAACAATTGTGGCAAGAAAGATTGCAAAACAGGGCAAAACTCACTGAACCAATGTCTCATTTAGCAACATAAATTTTGGGCTCAATTGTGGTGGTAAGTCGAGGACTACCTGTATAGTGAAAAAATTGTTTGTATATTCAAACAATATAGTGTTTTCAAGAAACATATCGAATATGTTTCATATTGTGAGCAGAAGCGAAGTCATGTTGGATGGCTCATTGAATTGAATAAGGAAGTGTGTTTCAAACTCAGTAGCTCTGCTAAATAAGAAAGTGTTCCAGTTTGTGCACAAGAAAAAAAAAACAAGATGAGGCTAGAACAATGAGGAATTGTAATAAAGTGCTGAGGTGTCAGAAACCGTGTAACTGCTTTTGCTAGATAGGGGACCAGCATAAACCTTCGAAATATATGTGTCAATTTGAAAACAGAAAGAATGTGAGCCAAGCCCTCGTACGAGGAGGCGGACAGTTAGGGTATAAAAATGCTGCCTGAATTTTGCTCTGGGTTCCTTCAATGCCTGAGGGAACCCGTCTCTGCAGACACGTGAATAAAACCTTGTTTTCCTTGGATCAACGAATTTTTTGGTGGTTTTTTATCTGCTTCCACCTCACAATATTCAAAGAATATTTAAGTTCAGGCAACATCCAAAGATTAGGTCTCCCACAGCACACACTGAAGTACCGTATATACTCGCATATAAGCTGACTTTAGAATGCTTTTTTTTCCCCCCCAAATTTGGGGGTCGGCTTATACACGCATAAATCTGATTTGCTGGAGCAAGTCGCCATGCTAAGTTGTTGCAGCAGCCCTCGCCTGGCCCTTTGCAGTCCTCGCTTGGCCCATTGCAGCCCTCGCCTGGACCTTTGCAGCCTTTCTCCCTGGATGGACGATGAGCCGCAACTTTTGCCCTGCCGACTTTTCCCTCTGTATTTTTCCCTCTATATGCGAGTTTTTGCAAAATTCCTCATTTTGGGGCAGTTTTTTAAGGGTCGGCTTATATGCGAGATCGGCTTAAATGCGAGTATATACGGTACAAATAGCCTCATGACATTTTAACCTTAGCTTGTTGTATTGCATAGACCCAGGCCTAGCATTGCAGTCAACGAACCAGAGGGATCACAAGGCAGGCTTTGTGGGAAAGGGTAGATTTTGGGGGGTCTTGTTGAAGGCACTATGGGCCAAATGAACTGAGATAGAGAGCCAGATTAGGTCTTCCAACTGGCAATACAAAACCCTTGCTCTGTTTTGTCTTGTCTTACTATCTGTATGTCTTAATGGTGGAATGCATGTCGAACTGCCAAGGCAGTTAGAAGAGTTATATGGCACCCAAACAGGCAATGTATGGCTTTCTATGTTGTGCCAATCCTCAGAAAAGATAAAGATTCCTCTTGAACATATGTGCTAATCATTTCCAGCTCTAGGAGGCAGTGCTCATCTCCATTACAAAGTCAAAGAGCCAGCGCTGTCCGAAGACGTCTCCGAGGTCATGTGGCCGGCATGACTAAATGCCAAAGGTGCACAGAATGCTGTTACCTTCCCACCAAAGTGGTCCCTATTTTTCAACTTGCATTTTTTTAAATGCTTTCTAGCTGCTAGGTTGGCAGAAGCTGGGACAAGTAACGGGAGCTCACTCTGTTACGTGGTGCTAGGGATTCGAACTGCCGAACTGCCGACTTTTTTGATCGGCAAGCTCAGCGTCTTAGCCACTGAGCCACTGCATCCCACAAGACTACTTAAGAGAGGGCTAAATGAGAAAAAGCAGCCTAAGATTAAATAAAGTTATACAGAGTCAGTTTGGTGTAGAGTTTAAGGCACCAGGCTAGAAACCAGGAGATTGTGAGTTCTAGTCTTGCTTTAGCCATGAAAGGTGGCTGGGTGTCTTTGGCTCAGTCACCAGGAGACTGGGAATTCTAGACCCACCTTAGACAGGAAAGCTGGCTGGGTTTTTTGGCTTACTCTCTCAGCCCAGCCCGCCTCATAAGATTATTGTTGTGGGGAAAATAAGGGGAGGAAGGAGTGTTTGATATGTTCATCACCTTAAGTTATGTATAAAGTAACAAAGGCAGGAAAAAAACCAAATAAACAAAATACATGTAAAAATGGCCACTGTAGGGAAAAGTTTTAAAAGTGTATGCTACAAAGAGAGGTCCTGATTTGAAACCAGAGCAGGTAAGGTTATATTTAAATTGCCGCAACTTGTTTTCATCTCAGCCCTCTCTATGCAAATACGGAGTGTGTAGGAGAAAAACCACACAACCTGGGGTGGACCACAAAGAAATGGAGCATTCATCTGAAGCTTCTCAATTGAATTTCATCTAGTTTGTCCATGTTTATCATTTGATTTTTAAAAGATTCACAGCTGTTAATTCAAAAGTACATGAGGCCAACTCTATTTCCAGTTTCCTGAATGTTTTGTTTCCGAGGGAAAAAGTCTTCAGGTTTTCTACCGTCTCCTCCAGATATTTATTTATTTGATTTATTTGATTTGTCAATCGCTTACAAAATAATAGGTCTAAGTATAAACATGAGTAAGAATACAGAAAATAGGTACGTTTAAATGGGACAGGGGATATAGGGGACAGGGACGGGATAGGGACGGGAGGGACGATGGTGCACTTATACATGCCCTTTACAGACCTCTTAGGAATCTTAGGAATCTCTTAGGAATGGGATGAAAATTTTATATTTGAAAAGAAATTTTACATTTCTTTTCAAATATACAGTGTTTTGGCACTGATTGTTGAGCTTTATGGTTGGAAGAGAATAACTTAGATAGATGCAAGAAACACCCAGATTTCTTTTATCACATAGGATGGTGTTTCTCAACCCAGGCCATTTTAAGTGGCATGCACTTCAATTCCCAGAATTCCTCAGTCAGCATAGAATTCTGGGAATTGAAGTCCAGCCTCTTTAAATGGCCGAGGTTGAGAAACACTGGCATTGGATGATATAAAAATCAGACAGTGGGACAGGAAAGGAGGAGTGAGATGCAAAATGCTGGCTTGTTGTTGACTCCACAAAGTTTTAAGTTTAAGGGGAAGCGCAGATATTTACATTCATGAATTCTCTTTGCTGCTGTGAATATCTCAGGTGGCACCTTGCATTGCCGTGATAGGAAACGTTGCCCAAGGCAATTCACAATGAAACAGTGATAACTACTGAAGTGTCATTTGTTCCTGATGATACACAATACCCAGAACAATAAAGTTAGACATATATGTACCTTAATAAAGGAATCAAAGCCCAGGTTAAAGAAATACATGCAGGAGTGTGCACAACAAATTTTAGAAAAAGTCTAACAGTCTTTTCAGAAAAAGTCTAACAACCATGACTGAATAATCAAAGTGCCCATTTTTTTTAATGTGCACCAAAACATAAAGAGTTTTGATGACTGTTCTGACTAGGACTTCTGAGACCGTAATTATGCACACACTTATTTTAAAACAAATCTTATTTTATTGCAATGCTGCGAATTATTTTTATTCCCAGCCGGTAATAAATCTCAGTCTCTCAAGATAAGCACCCACCTTTCTTCCTTGTGAAGTCCTGCCAATAACAGAAGGGTCAAATGAACTAGGAAAAAAAAAATCAACTGAAGTACAAAGAGCTTCAAGAATGAATCTGAACTGAATGAACTACTTTATTTCCTGTGAAGGTTTTTCCATCTTTGCCAGTCCTTTATACCTTATGGGAAGGGCAATCACCTCCCAGCCTTACTCCCTAGTCACCCCTTTTGTTTCAGCTGCTCTCGCCTTCTAGCGGCTCTGCACACACGTGCACTGGGAACAGGCTCCCCTTGTTTCTCGGCCTCACTGCTGCCAGACTCCAAGGGTTCTGAAGGCAGCACCCCACTCCCAGATGGTCCTGGCCCCATCTCTGCATTGGATGCAGGACCCTTGTCCTAGTCCTCTCCAGACTCCCTGAGTGGTCCCCTTTTTTCCCCACTATCCAATTCCACTGCCATCTGCACAGGCTGTGGGCAAACCACAATAATGACAGCACTGTAGCTGCCATGTTGCTTTTTTTATTATTATTATGGCTTACAGATATCCAGTTTGGCTTTTGAAAATCATGCAGGTTGAATTTCTGGATTCTGATCTGGCTGCAGACTGCAAAGACATTGGATTAGGCTTTCAGTTTTTTGGGGGGCTCTATCCAATGATGCCTTGTGAGCCTCTGTTGCTTTGGGTCAATATAAAACCACAATTACTCCTAATATTGGCAATGATGTTGTTGTTGTTCAGTTGCTAAGTTGTGTTCATCTCTTGGCAACACCAAGGACCATAGCATGCCAGGTCCCTTTGTCCTCTGCTAATTACCACTTATTGGTATCCTTATTATGATAGCAGGTAACAGTTAATCAGAGTTGGAAGGTACCTTGTAGGTCATCCAGTCCAACCCCCTGCCCAAGCAGGAAACCCTACACCATTTCTGACAAATGGCAGTCCAATCTTTTCTTGAAAGTCTCAAGTGATGGTGCTCCCACAACTTCCGAGGAAAAGCTGTTCCATTGGTTGATTGTTCTCGCTGTCAGAAAGTTTCTCCTTATTTCCAGGTTAAATCTCTCTTTGTTCTATTTCCATCCATTATTCCTTGTCTGGCCTTCAGGTACCTTGGAAAATAGCTTGACCCCCTCCTCTCTGTGGCAGCCCCTCAAATCTTGGAAGACTGCTATCCTGTCTCCCCTGGTCCTTCTCTTTACTAGACTAGCCAGGCCCAGTTCCTGCAACCGTTCTTCATAGGTTTTAGTCTCCAGTCCCCTAATCAACCTGGTTGCTCTTCTCTGTACTTTTTCTAGAGTCTCAACTGTAGAAAACTTTCTTATAGCATGGTGACCAAAACTGGATGCAGTACTCTAGGTGTGGTTGATGCAACTTAGGAATGCATTACTTTTTTGATTGCTGCTGCACACTGCTGGCTCCTATTTAGCTAAGATCCCTCTCACAATTACTGCTATTAAGCCTGATTTCACCCAATCTATATGTGCTCTGGTTTTTCTTGCCTATGTATAGGCTTTGCTGATTATTATTACTCTGTTGCTTTGCATGTACAGAGAGGCTTTTGTACTGGAGACAAATCTTTTGTGTGCCTAATGATATTTGGCCAATAAATTATTCTGTTCTATTTTGTCCAAATTCATGTTCATTGCGTTGATGACACTGTCTAGCCATCTCATCCTCAGCCCTCTTTCTGCCTTCCATCTTTCCCAACATTTTCCAAAGGAGCCCTCTCTTCTCATTTGATGGCCAAAGTATTTGAACTTCAGCTTCTGTCTCTGTCCTTCCAAAGGTGAGTCAGGGTTGATTTCTTTTGAGATTGACAGTGGTAATGATGATATGGCAATGAATCACACAGAATAAATCTGTTTCCTTGCTTTTGCTTCTTAGCAGGTCTTCCGGGCACCACCCATGCTGATAGGGTCCAGTTGGCAAGTCTGCAAATGATGCTATAATTTGTGTAAATTATCGAGTACAGATACATCTCAAACACTCTACACAATGTGCCTCTGAGTCAGTTTTTGACTCTTGCCGACTGTTTGAATTATTAGTCCCTGCACTCTACTTGACAAGGTTTTGTAGAAGTGGTTTGCTGTTGTCTTCTTTTTCTTCCTAAGGCTGAGATTGTGAGACGGCCCAAGGTGATCCAGCTGGCTCTGGCTCTAAGGTAGGACTAGAACTCACACTCTCCTGATTCTTAGCCTGATGCCTTAGCCGTTACACCAAGCTTA
This sequence comes from Laticauda colubrina, assembly GCA_015471245.1. Classification (NCBI taxonomy): domain Eukaryota; kingdom Metazoa; phylum Chordata; class Lepidosauria; order Squamata; family Elapidae; genus Laticauda; species Laticauda colubrina. The sequence goes on along the minus strand of BLBF01000055.1, from coordinate 10,166,841 downwards.
CATAATTTGCTCAATTTAATTTGCTTAACATATCCCAAAGGTGCTTTTTCAGGAGGCAACTGGACTTTCTGTTTTTTCTTTGAAGACTTTTCACATCTTATCCAAGAAGCTACTTCAGCTGAAGAAGAGCTAAAGAAGCTTCTTGGATGAGTAGCAGAATGTCTTCAAAGAAAAAGCAGAGAGCTGAAGAAACTTCTTGGATGAGAAGTGAAAGGTCTTCAAAGAAATACCAGAAAGTCCAGTTGCCTCTTGCAAAAACACCTTTGGGACAACCATGGCCTGAATGACTGGGAATCTCCTTAGATTTTTACTTATGTTTCCACCAGAATTCAGATTTTTCTTTTTTTCCTAAAAACCAGCACAACTACTATTGTTTTGACTACCTGGCTGACTTTAAGCCATAATGTGATTTCTTTGGTTTTTGGCTTAGTGGGTTGTCTGAATGTATTTGTTAAGAGTTTGTAAATCCTGATTTCTGATTTTGCACTATGTCCAAACCCATTTCCTTGGAGTTTATTGAACAAGCCTGCTTAACTAAAGTATGAATCAATGTGGGAAGTTCTGCCCACATTACTATGCCTTGGTGGCTGAACCTGTATTAATGCAATCTAAAAAGTTGTTATTGTTTGGATCAGTTTGTGTGCTTACTTTCAGTTAACAATCACTTCTTACTGTATATCCCAGACGACTTCTAAAAATTTCTTAAATCTAAAATTTTGCATTTAATCTTATGATTTTCAGTGCATGTGTTTTGGGTCTTGGATATACATTTTTTTGTTCTAAATTGCAAATGCTTTGATGGATTGATATGAATCTGAGAAATTCAGCCAAAGCAAAATAATCATCAAGGTGTAAGGATAAAATCCTGCATTAACTTGAGCACAAGAACTTCTATCATTTCATGGCTCTGTGTGGCTTTTTTGTCGCTTTTGTGTTGTTGTTCTTCAAGGATGGAAATTGGCATAGAAATGAATGAATTTTTTGCTCAGATTTTGTAGCTTTGTAGCATCTTTTGTAAATTCTAAAGGAGTCAAATGGAAACCACTCAAAGATTTGCACAACCTTGAGATTGCTTAGTTTTGGAAAAAAATTAACATGAGTACAACACCAGTGCATGGCTGGATAACTATGAACGGGTAGCCACTGTTGTGTTGAGGTTCTGGTTTCTGCTTGTATCATTCCTTTTTTTTTTTGGTTTTTATTTTCTCTTCATGATGAGAGTCCCTGAGGGGGTTGAGGCACATGACGAATACTATGTAATACAGACAGGAAGTCTTCAACTTAACAGCCACAATTGGGACCAGAACTTCTGTTGCAAAGTGAGGCGCTTGTTAAGTGAGTCACACCTCCTTTACAACTTTTTTTTGCCACAAGTGTTAAGTGAATCACATGGTTAAGTGAATCTGCTTCCCACAAAGTCACAAACGGAGATCGACTCCAGGACACTGCAACTGTGATAAATATATGTAGGTTGCGTAGTACCCAAATTTTGATCTTGTGATCATGAGGATGTGGCAACATGTGAGGACTGGTCCTAAAGAATCTTTTTCAGTACAATAGTACCGTAACTTTGAACGGTCACTAAATGAATGATTATAAGATGAGGACTACCATTATAGAAGCGCTCTCTCTCTCTCTCTCTCTCTCTCTCTCTCTCTCTCTCTCTCTCTC
>BLBF01000055.1:10154655-10165160 GCA_015471245.1 Laticauda colubrina | reverse complement strand
CTCTCTCTCTCTCTCTCTCTCTCTCTCTCTCTCTCTCTCTCTCTCTCCATGTCTGTCTCCGTCTCTGTCTCTGTAAAATGACAAGAGTGTTGGTACCTTCCTCCACCCAGCAAGGAAGGCGCAGAAGTGATTTCCATCTAGGAAGGGTTAACATTCCCCTCATAATAGCAATAATTTTGTGACATGGAGCAGCACCCACCAGACAGAACATTTTCATTTTTATTTGCTTATTTATTTATTTTGATGCACTGGCCTAATTTTTCCCACCGGCCTAATTTAGGTTTGGTGTCAAAATAGATACCCATTTCCTGCTAAGAAGAAAAGTGTGCCTCACTTGTTTCTCTCTTGTGCTTCTCTCTCTCTCTGTCTCTCTCCCTCCCTCACCACCACCACCTCTCTCTCTGATCAGGAGTGATAAGGGATCGGATTCTACCGGTTCAGATCAGTTTGTGCCAACCGGATGTTAAATTTGCATCTGGTTGTCCAAACCAGTATTTTAACTGACCGTCTGGCCCTGCCCGCCCTGGCCCTCCCCTTCCTGGAGTCTCCACACAGCCCATTTTTGATGCAGGCAAGTGCAGGGTTCATGCGGAGGCTCTGGGAAGGGGGAAAATTGGCCTTTTGGAAGTACTGGAAGTCTAGAAATGGGCCTGTTTCTGGCTTCCAGAGGACCTCCAGAGCATGGGGGTGGCCATTTTCGCCCTCCCAGAGGCTAGAGGGAAGCCTCTGCACCCTTGGGAAGGTGAAAAATGGCCCTCCTGGAAGTACTGGTAGGCCACGCCCACCATGGCCACACCCACCCAGCAATTGGGTAGTGAACCAGTTGCTGGGATTTTTGAATCCCACCCCTGGACGTGATCCTTTTTTGTGACCTTCTGATAAGCAAAGTCAACGGGGAAGCCAGATTCACTTAACAATCATGCTTTTCTTGGATGATTGTTGGATTATTCCAAGAAGCAAGTTACAGGGATACCCTGACATTTTTTCACATTTGAAGGAGTCTTCCTTTCTCAAATTCAAAATTATAACAGCACTGAAAAAAGTGACTTGTGACCATTTTTTCACACTTATATGACTGATGCAGCAATCCCCACTGTCACCTGATCAAAACTGAGGTGTTTGACAACCAGTATGTATTCATGACCATTATAATGTCTCAGGGGATCATGTGGTCTCCATTTGCGATCTTCTCAGTGTCAACTCATAAAATATTTCTATGGCCTTTTTAGAGTTGCCAACAGAAAGAGAGGGTGGAGCAGTGCAACAGCTTGTAAACCAAAACTGCATTCCATAAATGTTTTCAAAGATAGCAACTAGGTGACCAAGGTTTCTGCCGTGCAAAATTCTAACTGGAGAATATGATTGATGACTCTTGGCTATGGATGTGTCCCATTGGAGAATATGAATTACGATACACCCAGGAGGTGGGGGGGAACCAGGGTCAAGGGCGACAATGAATGATGTATCTCAGAGTCGGCTACACCCAGGCAGTGCCGGACATGTTAACTCCCAATAAATTCTTTTGAAGTTTTGGAAGTTTGGCTCGAGACTCATGTTTTAAATGGGGTTAAGTGCCAGAATCCTGACACTCAGCTAGTTTCCAATGAGCAAAGTCAATAGGGAAGGTTGGATTCATTTAACAGCTGTGAGATTCACTTCACTGCTGCGGTGATTCACCCAATAACCATGGCAAAAAAGGTCATAAAATTGGGTGTGACTCATTTCACCACTGCCTCGCTTAGCAATGGAAGTTCCGATTCCAATTGTCACTGTAAGTTGAGGACTTACAAAGGGTGTAAGCACAGGGGTGTTGCTTCGATTGCAAATCCTCTAAACCAGGGGTGTCAAACTCAAGGCCAGCAGACTGGATCCAGCCTGTGGGGTGCTTAGATCTGACCCATGGGACTAGCCTGGAAACAACAAAGGACCAGCCCATGGTGCCTCTGCCAGCAAAAATGGAGCTCCATTTTTTCTGGCAGAGGACTGCAGGAGGCCGTCATGGACAAAAACGGGACTATCAAAAGAAACTAAAACCACACAAAAAAGGGAGAAATGTTTCCCCTTTTGCATTTGAGCATGCAAGAAGGGACAGGAAAAGGAGAAAGGGAAAGAGGAAAGACAAAGAAAAAGAAGGAAATGTGAGAAGAGAGCAAGGAAGGAAAAAGAAGAGGGGAAGGAAGAAGAAAGGAGAATGTAGAGGGAAGGAAAAAGAAGAAAGGGAAAAAAGGAAGGAGATTATAATGAGAGGGGAGGGAGGATTTCAGAGAAGTCCTGCCTTAGCACTTGGCCACCACAGGTGCCCCTGACATGAGTGATGCCACAATAGATGCAAACTTAAGGTAACCCGTTACAAACTTGATTGCAGAAAATACGACTTCAGCAATAGAGTTGTTTACAGATTACAGATAATCAGAGTTGGAAGAGACCTTGTAGGTCACTTAGTCCAGGGGTCATCAACTTTTTGGACCTCAGGGACCACCAAAATCATAATTTTAAATCCCAAGGACCACTAATTGTTTTGTGGGTGTGGCCTAATTTATGGGTGTGGCTTGGTGGTCATGTGACTGGCTGGGCGTGGCTTGTATGTAAATATAAATATTTATATAAATATTGATTTTTTTTAATGTAAAAAAAGCAACTTTTATCCAAAATCAAAGCAGGCAGGCAGATTGAGTTGCTCACAGAATCACAGATTCATTTAGAGATCTGTCTATCTGCCATCAGCTAGCTCAGTCTGTCACATAAAATTTGCCTGCAAGCAACTCACAAAATTAACTCACAACACACCATGAATGTAAATATTGGATTTTTTATTCAAAAAAGAGCAACTTTTACTCAAAATCAGGAAAAGCAAGCAAGCAGATGGAGTTGCTCACAGAATCATTCAGTGATCTATCTATCTGCCATCGGCTAGCTCAGTCTCTCAAATTTGCTTGCCATGAGTCTGCACTGAATAATAGAACCTTTAGTCCTAAGGGAGGTTTGGCTGTGCTTAAATGTAGAGCCAAAGATCTAAAGACTAGTTAGAAAGCAAGAAATCCAACCATTTCCTGCTTTCTAGCTAATCTAAATCTCCCACACAGCAGAACAGATGATGGTCAGAAAAAGGAAAAATAGCAGTTTAGTAGGCAAGTTTGCTGTGTAAGGAGTGAGTGGGCGGGCAGGGTTCCCGTGAGCCATGTGGGCGGTGCAGCCTTGTGTTTCTGCGCAGCCTGGATTAATTGCTTTGGGGGGGATGCTCTGGGGGAGAGATTTCTGTGCGGCCCACCCAAATTTTCTCACGGCCCACTAACCGTCTAATTCCTGCCCAAATGGGAGACCCTACACCATTTCTGACAAATGGCAGTCCAATCTCTTCTTGAAATCTCAAGTGATGATCACCATGGCCATGCGCTGGCCATCATGGCCACAAGCTGGCCACCATGGCCACCCCTATCCTGGCCACACACCCCTGGCCCTCTGAGGTCAAATACAACTCTGACGTGACCCTCAGTGAAATTGAGTTTGACACCCCTTCTCTAATCCCATTTAAGGGCTATTAGTTCTACTGAACACCAACTTTCAGGAAACTTTCTTGCACACTGTTGATGGAAATGCACAGATTTCTTCTACAGCAGTTTATCCACGAGTGCCAAGCCTTTTTCCTTTTAAGAAAAATGTGTGCTTTTGATGCACAAAGGGTGACCCATGGGAGCTCCTCCAAGTTATTGTGGGTTCCAGACACAACTGGATCTCATGGAATGTCAATGGAATCATTAAGATTTAGCCAAGGGTTCTGCATTATTCATTGCAAGCACTCACAGCATGCACCTTGTCTCCTGTGAAAGCTTAGTCAGAATCATTTACATGCCTCTATTATGGATCTATAAAACTCAATGCATTTGGGTACATTTTGTGCATTATCTTCCTACAATGTATTTCCAGCCTGCCACAATCCTGGGCAGATGGAAACTGCTTTTAAAACAGTAATGTGCAATTGTAGACGGGAGTTTTGGAAAAACTATAAAATGCACACAAAGAATAAAAACTTTCCAAGTGGGAGGGGTCCAGAGGGGAGAATGGAAGTTTTGCTTAAGGAAGACTGCCAGATATGAATTGCTGACTTTTCTTCTTCTCTTTCTGCCTTCTTCACTTTTTCTGAGATTCCTGCATTATTACTCTTTTGCTTTGCATGTACACTAAGAACATCTGTACTGGAGACAAATTCCTTATGTGTCTAATCACACTTGGCCAAATAAATTTATCTATTCTATTCTATTCTATTCTGTTCTGTTCTGTTCTGTTCTGTTCTGTTCTGTTCTGTTCTGTTCTGTTCCGTTCCATTGCATTCCATTCCATTGCATTCCATTCCATTCTATTGTGCTCCTTCCAACATTGCAAAAATCATGCTTAAAAAGAAGGAAACTGTGGGGTCCTTTGTTGCTCTCTGAGCTTGCTTATTTTCTCGAAGACGTTTCCTTCCCCAAATTAGGTAACATCACCAGTGCTCGTAAGCAGTGGGGCTTGCTCTCAGTTTATATTCTAATGGCTTGTCCTGTCAGTGTGGATGGGGTGGTCTTCGAGATTCTTTGGTTGGGCTAATTACTATTAATTTTTTTGGCAATTCCTTGATTGGATTATTGTTTACTTCTTGATTATTGGCCTGATGTTAATCTTGGAGTTAATCTATGTTCCTCTGGTCCAGAATGTGCTAGCAGAGAGAATAATAGGTAGCTCTGGTTACACCAAAGGGCTTCCCTGCTCTCTAAACTGCACTGGATACTCTTTGGTTTCTGGGTGTAACTGAAGGTTTGGTAATCACCTTTAAAATCAGAGTTGTGTTTGACCTTGAGGGCCCGGGGGGGGGGAAGGCATGGCCAGGGTGGGAGTGGCCAGCTCAACATCACTCATCGAGGCACTATTTTCGGCCACATCAGCCGAGCTCCTGAGCTCTGTTTTCAGCCACGACCACCTCCCGCAGCCCTTTGCCAGTGAGAAACAGGGCTTGGGGAGGCCCTGCATCTTCCCCAGGTTCTGTGTTTGGCCGTTAAGGCCTCCTGCCAGTGAAAACAGAGCTCAGGCTTCATGCAGCCTCCCCGAGCTCCCTTTTCACTGGCAGAGGCATGGCGGGCCAGTCCTTTGCTGTTTTCAGGGTGGGTCTAAACACCCTGTGGGCCAGATCTGGCCCCTGGGCCTTGAGTTTGACACCCCTGTTCAGACCTGCCAACCCCTGATAAAGGAAAATCTGGAGGCCCATGAAAAAAAATCTGGAGATTCTATAAAAAATAATGAGAATCACGGTCATGTAAATATTCGAACTTAATTCCATCAGATATAAGATATAAGATCTTTTACCTGTGTTTCAATACCTGGGTAAATGAGGCACAAAATCGAAACAATAATCCCAAATTACATTCAGTTATGACCAATTTTAGAACTGATAACGCATCAGACATAATTTAGTATGTAAATTACAAACAACCTTGGCCTCAGCCTTCTTTCTTCTATTACTACCCAAAGTCCCGAATCTTTGTTCTATTTCTGAGTTTCCCACTCCAGTTACGATGGCGTAATTACCGACATTTCCCCAAGAGCTGGGAACAGGTAAATTATAATTATTTTCGAGTAGATCCCAGCACAGAACCACCCCTCCCCCAATTAACTTCGATCTGTCAAGCTATCCCGTTCTGAGCAACACGGTGGCGATCAACCGCCGAGCTCAACACCCTGCGAAGATGGGCCAAGACCAAGGCTCACCGTCAGAAAGATTCTGGGAGGACAGGGCTTTGGGCGCGACTTCCCTGAACAGCAGAAGTGAAGCCCAGAGGGAAAAGGAAGCAGGGCAAAAGTTGCAGCTCATCGTCCATCCAGGGAGAAAAATGGCACCCGACTTCGCGCGCATTTTACTTGAGGCGAGGGCTGCTAAGGGCCAGCTGACGGAGTGTGAGAGGCAAAACTCTCATTGCGGGAAGCCGCCTCGCTAAGTCGCTGCTCCAGCGCAGGCACGGCCACCGAGGCACGGCCACCGAGAGGGAGAAGGTGGGGATTTTCCTTCCAAGCGGTCATTGAACCCACCGGACTGAAATAACTGCTGGCTGAACCAGGGGATTCTGGGCCCTCCTCACCACCATATAATGGTGGTTATAAAAAAAAAAAAGCGTTTTAAATTTGGTGTGAGATTGAGGAGCCTTGTCGTGAGACCGTGAGACATGACAAAAAACCGTGAGACTCACGGCAGAACCGTGAGAGTTGGCAGGGCTGCCTGTTATAGAGCCTGGTTATGTGAGAAGCAACCTCCAGTCCTTTCTCTGTTTTTTGAGATCAGGCAGAGTGTGGGTGTGCTACCTGCAATTTCTTTTTTTTCCTTATGTTGTTGTCTTTTTAAACTGAAGGCCATCTGGAGTTGCATGCATTAAATTAAAATGGCTCTCGTGGCTGTGAAGTTGAAACCCTGAACCTTTGTACATGAATACGTCAGCGATATGCACACAGAAGAGATTGTACACTGCTGTGACCACCATTTTGGCTTTTTGTTTTTTTAAATGCAAACCTCACTGGCTCTATCGGTTGCCTTTCACCTGGGCAGAAGAATGAAAATGTTCTTTGTACCTGGGCTTTTTCAAAACAATCCCCTTCCTAAAATATTCATTCCCCCACCCAAACAGAATAGAATATGCAGCTGAAACATCTTTAGCTTCAGTTGAGAACATTCTGCTTCATCCTCTGCCAAGTTCTCTGAACTTACCACGGCGTGAAATGTGGGTTGAGCAGAACCCTTATTTTCCCCTCACTGCAGGACTTCTTGTTGGAAAGTTGTGGTGTCTTTACCTCACTGAAGGACAGGACTCCAGGAACTTTGGCCTGGATCCACACAAAGTTTATTTACTTATTTGTTGACTTTATTTGCCATCCATCTCATAGCAAATGACTCTGGATGGCTTCCAGCATTGAAACGCTGAATTCCTAACATAAATATCTTTAAAAGAATAAAAATAGAAAGGTAGGTATCACCAGCTGACATCAGATATTCTTCAAAGTGAATTGATACAGTGGGTGCAGGAGATATAGTTATTTTTTTTTATTTTTTTGGTATTCTATGTGTGGATAACCAACCAACCCTCTGTTGGAAGAAATATCCATCTGGTTCAGTTCCAAGCTGGGAGAAATATACTGGAAACACGGAGGCTGATTGGAAAGATGGTTTATTGATGAAATAGAACCACATGGGTTTGTGGTTCTGGGCAGTTGACAAAATGGAGTTGAGAGTAGGTGGCTTTTATATATTCTTTGGGGCTTTGTATTTTACCTTCCTGTTCCTCTGTGCAATGACCCAGGGTGGGATACAAAACAAACACAGTCACAGAAAACAGGTGAAGCCCTTTTTATTCCTTCAGTTTGCCTCCAAGCTCTGAATATCTTTGACAGAAGACAAAAAAAACCTCCCACACAAACAGTTACACAAAGAAGGAAAAAAGCAACACAAACTAGGCAAGATAAGGGCTGGAGGATGTCCACAGATAACACACACTGGGAAGGATGCCAAACTCAGAGAGTAACTATAAACTAGAGATATTTACACAATTTGTTTCTAGCGTTAGCCAATACGCAGGTCCAAACTCTTATTCAGTTGTCACACCTGCAGCCCATGAAGAGGATCAAGGCCCTCTCCTCCCAAGGACACCATGTCTCTCCCTTATCCTCTCCTCCCTATGTGCCCTAGGATGGAGAGGGGATGGGCCTGGGACCCCCTCTGACTGCTCCAGCCGGCCTCTGCCTTTCCCCAGCCTCCTCCACAACATCCAGAGCCACACTTCCACTCCCTGTCGGCTGTTCCTCCTCTCCCTCAGAGTCAGTCTCCACCAGGGGCATGACACTCTGCAAGAACATGTCTTTTAATATATTGTTGTCAGATTCCTATGTGGGTAATGTAGGGGTTATATAGGGGTCATAGCTGGCTCTATAGGCAAAAGAGGAAATGTAAATCCTAGGTGTTTGTCTGAGCTAAACTGGTCAATCTCTGACTTATTGTTTATCAGTTCCAAGGTTTCTGTGACTTTGAAGTTTGGACTGCTCTGAGATGGTACAATGAAGGGGCTTGTGTTCTGAAAGGGTGTTTGGCAATTCCTATTGTGGCTAATTAGCTTTCGTCCTATGTTGGATTTTGGGTGAGGGGCTGCTTCTACTTCTATCCCTCTGCCTTTGTTAGCTGTCATTGCAAGCAGTTTCAAAATATCCTGTTTTGAATGGATTTCTGCCTGCAGTATTTGCTTTGCTTGTGAATAGAGCCATCTAGATAGTTGGTTTCTTTCAATAAGATCTTAAGTGCTGACATCTGCTGTGGGCTTTAAGAAAAAGTGGGCGCTGTTTTCTGCCTCTTAAAAAACATATTTCTCCATTTCTCCCTTTGGGGAAATATAATATTCTGCCTTTTTTTTCAATATTCCTCAAAATATTTCATTCTTCTAGGAGGGAGTGGCTTCCCACACCTCCAAACCTTGTTTTTTAATTTACTTAGTATGGTTGCAGCAGTCATGCATCTTTGTGGCTTTCTGTGCTCTTCGCCCGCAGAGAAAACATAGGAACAACATTAGAGCTTCTGCCTTGTCTTGTCATGAGTCAGTTTGTCTGTGATTTCTTAGAAAATTTTGAAATCTCAGTAAAAAAAAATTTGGTGACAAATTTTCACCCATTTTCAACACATTTTGCTTGCTCAATTAGCACCTCTGAGTCAATTGCCAGTGTTAGGTGTGAATTCATTAACAAAACGTCAGCGAAGAACCATCCCACTGTCTCCGTTGGAAATATGCGTGAAAAAAATATGCGTGAAAATGTGCAGGACAGAAATCTCAACCTTCTTTCTTTAGTCAAATACGACTTATTTTCTTCATTCTGTTTGTGTCTCAAACCATAAAAGACCCTTATATTGTTTACATTGTTCTTGATGATTTCGTTTCATTTATGCCGTTGTTCTCTTGGTGAAATTAAAGCCCAGATTGATCCCTCTTAGGTGGGAAGGCATTAAAAAAAGGGGAAGGATCAGAAAAGAGAAGATAGTGAGTGGGTGTTTTGACCTAGGCTTCCTCAACAGCATGAAGCTAAGTGCTCATCCCAATAAATCCCTTTTATTTAATTTACAATGAATTCCTCTCCAACAAAGTCTTGGCCAACAGTCTTTCAAGATAGTTCCCAATTACAGACCTTTATCAGGCTTGGAGAGTGGCCAGGCCGATATTTTTCAGATGCCTAATTTTTTTTCCTGCAAAGCCCCACTCCCCTTTTGCTCCTCTTTTATTCTCTAGGGGAGGGACCATTCACTATCCACCTGTGGCTTTACTCCCAAATTGGCCCTTGTTCCTCAGCTGTGCCCTTCTTCTGGCAGCTCTGTCCATGTGCACATCAGGAACAGGCTCCAGCTGTTCTTCTGCCTCACAGATCTCTGACTCCGAAGGCAGCCGATAACTGTCATATGGCCCTGGTCCCATCTCTGCCTCCAACACAGAGCACTTGTCAGAGCCTTCCCCAGATTCCAGGACAGTGGGGAAGCAGCAGTGAAATGATTTTGGATACCTGCAAAATTATTTTTATCGAAAATTATAACTCTGAACGCATAGGTAGGAGATGAGTAGGCAGAGCTGGGGGATGGATGTGTCATCTGCTTAAAAGTTGTGTTCCCACAAGCATTCCCAAGTCCAAACCCTTGTCGATTGCATTAATTTAGTGGTGAATTTTAATTGACCAGATTCTTGAAGGCTCAGTCTAATCTGCCATCTAATCAATAGCCCTGATTCCTTGTTTCTGATGTATTCCGCCACTTGCAGTCTAAGTCAGTGTTTCTGAACCTCAATACATTTTAGGTGCTGGCTGGGGAATTCTGGAAGATGGAGTCCACATATCTTAAAGTTACTGTGGTTCAGAAATGCCTGTTCTGGACCCCTGCTTTGTGGTCTGGTAATTGAAAGGGATTTTATCCTGGAAGGCAAAAAAAAATAATAATCCTTTGATCTGGATGCAATTGCTGAGAAATTTCTGGAGTTTTGCAAAATAGTATGTAAAAAGTTCCGGGACTTTTCAGTTCATCTAAGATGTTGCATTTTCTCTGTTAACCTACTATGAACTGGAAGTGCAGCTAAAGTACATTAAACTCTGCAAAGCAAGAGCCAGCACTGTAAATAATGATGTGAAAAAAAAACACCTATTTTCCACTTCCTCAAAATTTTATTTTTCACTGTTTTTCTATCTCATGTTGAAGGTAGATTTTTAAAAAAAACTTCTGCTCAGTTTCTTTTTGTGGTGATTTTACTTAATTTTTGGAAGATAATGGAGAATGCCTTTATTTTTTTTTTCATATGTGTGTATATGTATCTGAATGTGTATTTGTAAATACATATCTGTCTGTCTGTCTACCTATCTATCATCTACTTAATCATCTCTTTCTCTCATCTCTCTCATCTGTCTGTCTGTCTGTCTATCTATCTATCTATCTATCTATCTATCTATCTATCTATCTATCTATCTATCTATCTATC
>BLBF01000055.1:10128354-10138573 GCA_015471245.1 Laticauda colubrina | reverse complement strand
TATCTATCTATCTATCTATCTATCTATCTATCTATCTATCTATCTATCTATCTATCTATAATGGTGGGCCCCAGCCTTGGATTAGGCACTTCCCTGTAAGGATTTTAGTTTACCAAGTTAGGGGAGGCAAACAGCTTTGGAGCTGCCAGTTTAAATTCCCCATCATGGCCCCTAGCAATTCTGGACCAGAGCACTGTGGGTCAAAATAAAGGTTCCCGAATAGAGCTGGTATGGGTAGAGTTGCAAGTAATGTCCAGTTCAAGCCAAGGGAGAAGAAGAGATGGAGGATAGAGTGGCAGTCCAGAAGGCAAAGGAACTCGGGATCTTTAGCCTAATGAATAAAAGGCTTAGAGGTGACTCGATAACTGTCTTGTAATATTTGAAGGGTTTTTATGGGCAAGAAGATTTATTCTCCCAAACCCTGAGATCAGGACAGGAAGCAATGGGTGGAAGTTCATCAAAAGGAGACCCAACCTGGAAATAAGGAATTTGCTCAATCTAAAAACTTTCCTCCTGTCGTTGTGAATATTTCCATCAGTGGAAGTTTTCAAGATTGCACAACCATTTGAATGGGATGATATAAGAATTCCTGCCTTGGGCAGGGGTTGGACTAGAGGACCTGCAAGGGCCCTACGATTCTGTGATTCAATTACCAGGATCCAGTTGATTTTGTTAAAATGGCCGCTACAGGTCAGCCCTCGAGTTGCAATTGAGTCAGTGGTGGTGTTATATATTTGCATACTCACCTAAGATAGGTCGGTCCGGATGGCGAGAAATTTGAAGAGCTGTCATTGGCCACAAGCCGCAAGCAGCCCACTATAAAAAGGGTGCTGTGGTTTCACTGGCAAACAGTTCTAGAGAGAAAATAAAAAGAATAGAAGATCAACTGGGTCTCGGGTCTTTTTTCCCACAATGCAACACTGGTGACGAGAATGGGATTCTGAGACAAAGGAGCCCAGTTGTGCACGTGGCAATGAGGACTGAGCAAGACAAAATGGCTGGGAACAACTCACCACTCGCATCATTCAACCCAGCAACTGAAGACTGGGAATCCTACATCGACCGATTCCTCATGTTTCTAGAAGGGAGCTATCTCCAAGGAATATCCGAACATAGGAAGAGAGCCATCTTCCTCACCCACTGCGGTCCCACAGTATTCAGAATGGCAAAGTCATTGGCTTCACCCCACGATGTTAAGAAAATGGTGTGTTTGAACTTAGAGAAATTACTGCGAGCCCATTATGTGCCAACTGTTTCATGCCTCATCAAAAGACACAAACTTTATCGGTGCGACCAAAAGGAAGACGAGAGCATTGGAGATTTTTTTGCAGCACTTAGAGACATTGGCAGAGCATGCGAATTCCTAAACATGGATGAGGCCATGAGGGACCGTGTGGTCCTCAGATTAAAGGACCTTATACTACAGGGTCGGCTACTAACAAGACCTAAAATAACATTAATGGAGGCAATAGAAGAAGCCACCACAGCGGAAGCAACACAAAAATCGACAGCCACCATGCGACAAATGAATAAATTAATAAAGGAAACCCCAAAAGACACTAGTCAAACACACAATAAGAAACCAGAGGAAACTCAAAAACTCACCACCACAACACACCACGAGGACATTGAATCCCTATCAGAAGATGAAGAGGAAGAAGAAGAGGTAAATCAACTCTGGTTGGAAAAAGGTAGACAGGAGCGAAAGGAAAGGAAGTCAGAATTCCGTTGTGCTGGGTGCAGAGGAGACCATCCACATTCCGAATGCTGTTTTTTCGATGCTATTTGCAGCTATTGTGAATGGCAGGGACACATAGCTAAGGCATGCCGAAACAAAAATAACTATAGCTCTAGACAAAAATGGAATACACCTCCCAGGGAGAAGGAAAAGCAAATAGGGAGCCATTGGAGTCAACAAAACAGAAACAAGCGGTGGAAAGAAGCCAATAGAAAAGAGGAAACACATCAAACAATAACTATTGGAAACTCAAACTCAATCAATGCGAAAAAGGTACATGTGCAAGTCACCATAGAAGGTCAGCCATATGAGATGGAGGTGGATTCAGGCTCATATCGTGGAATACCCTAAAAAGACTAATACCTGATATAAAAAAGAGATTGCTAGAAATACAAAAACTCACACTAAAAGACTACCAGGGAAACAGAATTCCTATAGTAGGAACTGGACATTTCAAAGGTGAATTGAAAAAAACACACTAAAGTCCTTCCGTTAACCATAGTTGACCGGGATCGCCCCAGCCTACTGGGACTCGAATGGTTTGCACCATTAGGAATTAGAGTAATCGGAATAAACAACATCACTGAGACAGACTGGAAGAGAACCTGATGAAAGAATTCCAGGACATCTTCAACGGAGAACTGGGCAAGTACCAAGGGTCCCTTATCTCATTTAATTTAAATCCAAATATAGCCCCAATAAGACTAAAGGTGAGGCGAGTTCCTTTCACATTAAAACCAAAAATTGATGAACAATTAGATAAACTTATCGCACCGGGGTATTAGAACCAATCGACCATGCAAGGTGGGAAACCCCAATTGTTACTCCTATTAAATCAGATGGGTCCGTACGTATCTGTGGAGAGTACAAGGCAACCCTTAACCATGCGCTACAACAAAGCGCATACCCAGTTTCGGTGGTACAGCACCTATTACATTCTTTGGGGGGAGGTAGAATCTTCGCAAAATTGGACCTTGAGCAAGCCTACCAACAATTACCAATTGATGCAGATACAGCGGAAGCACAAACAATTGTGACTCACAGGGGAGCATTCAAATGCAACAGACTGCAATTTGGAGTTAGCGTGGCCCCAGGGGTATTCCAGAACTTAGTGGAACACCTATTGCAAGGAATAAAGGAGGTGATACCATACTTTGATGAAGTATTAGTATCAGCCAAGGACAAAGAACAACTGAAAGACCGCATAAGGGAGGTCTTAAAAAAATGTAAAGAGGCGGGACTTTTTTTTAAAAAAGAAGTGCCAATTAGCCACCGACAAAGTTGAATTCCTGGGATACCTCATAGACAAAGAAGGGATTCACCCCACTGTAAACAAAATCAGAGCAATAAAGGAAGCTCCCAGACCTGAAAATAATACAGATTTACAAGCTTTTTTTGGAACTTATTAATTTTTACAGTGTATTTTTGCCACAGAAAGCAACTATAGCAGAACCACTGTACAGGTTGCTTGATAAGAAAGCTACCTGGACCAGGGGTGATGAGAAGAAACAGCAAACCAGGGAATAAAAGACTTACTTACATCAGACTGTGTGCTAATACAATACAGCGAAACCCTTCCACTAACATTAACATGCGATGTGTCACCATTTGGCATCGGTGCCATACTCAGCCACATATTACCCAATGGAAAAGAAGCACCTATTGCATTCTATTAAAAAACTCTATCAAAAATGGAGCAGAAGTATAGCCGACTAGATAGAGAGGCATTGGCCGCAATAATAGGAGTAAAACGGTTCCACGAGTATATCTATGGCAGAAATTTTTCACTTGTCAAAAATCATAAACCTCTTCTAGGAATTCTCACAGGAAACAAAGCTACACCTAACACACTGTCACCGTGGATGATGAGGTGGTCTGAATTTCTCACTGCCTATAACTACAACTTGATCTACCGACCAGGAAAGAACATAACATATGCTAATGCTCTGATCCGTTCCCCCCTACCTGATTTAGAAGATGATCCTGCACCAACCACATCAATCCTGCAAATCGAGATGTTGGCAAACCTACCCATAATAGCAACAGACATTGCTAGGGAAACTGCAAGAGACAGAAACCTGGCCCGGATCTTAATTTGGGAAGGTAAAGAGTGGCCAGAGACTGCTAGTGACGAGACTGTTAAACCATTTCAGAATAGACAAACGGAACTATCGATCTTAAAAGGATGTATACTATGGGGGGATAGGGTGATCATACTGGACATATTGAGGGAATGAATACTTGAGTTATTGCATGAGGGTCACCCGGGTATTATCAGAATGAAGTCCCTGGCTAGGAGTTATGTATAGTGGCCAGGGATGGATAAGGATATTGGGGAATGGGTAGCAATGTGCAAACGATGCCAAGAATCTAGACCTATGTGCAAACAATGCCAAGAATCTAGCATCCCCTTCTGCATCTGCACTAGATTGGGAAACACCTAGGGGTCTATGGTCTAGAATACACATTGATTTTGCAGGACCAACTAATGGACACACATTCTTAATAGTGGTAGATGCTGACTCAAATTGACTAGAAGTAAGCATTATGCACTCAATTATAACAGAAGCTGTTATTAGACAACTAAGGAAGCTTTTTACGACACATGGATTGCTGGATTTAGTTGTATCTGACAATGGACCGCAATTTACGGTAATAACATTTGAGAGGTTCCTAGCAGAACAAGGGACAAGGCATACACTAACAAGGCATACACTAACATAACATTCCCTGCCTCCCCATTCTGGTAGGTCAGGTGGATATAACAAGGGACAGACTGTCCTTTAGATAAGCTGTCAACCAGCACCTTGAATTGCGCCTGGAAGCAAATAGGAGGAATAGAATAGAATAGAATAGAATAGAATAGAATAGAATAGAATTGGAAGGGACTTTGGAGGTCTTCTAGTACAACCCCCTGCTCAGGCAGGACACCCTATACCATTTCAGACAAGTGGTTGTCCAATCTCTTCTTAAAAACTTCCAGTGTTGGAGAATTCACAAGTTCTGGAGGCAAGTTGTTCCATTGGTTCATTGTCCTAATTGTCAGAATTTTTTTTCTTAGTTCTAGGTTGCTTGGAGATATTCTAATCCAAACCCTTGATCATGATTTGGGAATTTTAGGATCTAAGGAAGAACGTAGCAGGCTCAGAACAGTGGATCTGCAAGGAGGAGCACTGTAAAATATGGGATTTGTTAGTGGGCGAGCATTTGGATTGTGTGCTGCCTCTTGATTTAGTCTAAACCAATTTCCCACCCTGATTAGACAGTGCAAGGTCTGAAAAATAAGGCTGTTCGGTGTGCTTTCATCATGAATTGTTCAACAATATCATCATGCCTTTGTTTTGATATTCACCACAAAGCAATATGCTTCGCTATATTTATTTTGCACATTTTTTTTCTAACTTGGTGCTTTCTTCCTCTTCTGTCTTTTCTTTGCCGGAGCCTGATATATGCTGATGCTAATATTAAAGTAGGCACAATCGTAAATGGAATAAAGAAAAAAACATCCACAAACATCTACTGTATTTTACTTGGAAAAATATGTAGTGTGTGTATGTGTATTCACAATTTGGAGAGTAAGAAAATCACAAATTAGCATGGAAACTGGCTGAAGCTGAATTGCGAACCACAAGCAATGAGGAACTGGAAATTAACATATTTGTCTATTCTTTTTGACACCTGTTCATTACATATTGCAAATATTTTGTGATACATAAAAAAAATAAACCAAACAGATTCTGCTCAACCTGGTTATGGATTTGTTATGATCACAGAGTCACAGAGTTGAAACTTGCCACTTAACCCTATAATCTTGCCTTCCCTATAACTATTGTTTCTCAACAATAACAACTTTAAGTTATATGGACTTCAATTCCCAGAATTCCCCAGCCAGCTTGGGGAGTTGAAGTCCATATAACTTAATGTTGTTATTGTTGAAAAACACTGCTTTCCTTGAACACATCAAGCAAACGAGACCTTATCACCTCTTTTAGAAATTCATCCCACAATTGCACATACGCCCCTAATGTTCTGATATGCAAAGAGTTATTTGTTTGCTGTTGGGGTGCAGACTGCACAAACACAATCAGTAAATGCTGGCCTGCTTAAATATCATGGAACAATGAATTATGAATGTTAATTAATGGATCCTAAAAGAGCCGTCTGATCCTCTAGCAATAAAATTTGCATGAAGGAGGCCGGCTATTTCTTTGGGAATAAGTACTCTGAATTCAGGGGGATTTATTTATCCAAGATAAATGTCCAGGGGTTGCCAAATCATTTTATGTGTGCTACCTCTCAAATCTCTGCCCACTGAGTGGCAGCCCCGGGCGCTTGTGGTATTCTGAAACCTGAAGGACAAGTTCCCACTCAAGTCAAAAGGAAACCTTAAATAGATTTTGCATTAATTTTGAATTCAAGCTTGGCCTGCCAACTGTTCTAAGATTAGGTCTGTCCTCCCTCAGATCAGTCAAGTGTGCCAAACTCATTTTCTGTTCCTTTAGTAGAGTGCAAAGGAGAAGGAAAGGAAAGGCTGGCCTTTTGTATTTGGAAGTAAGACAGGAACTGATAGAAGGGATGTCCATCTGTTCTTCCTTCTTCCCACGAGATTGGAATTCGCTGCCATCTTCTCTGAAAACTAAACGTTTCATTCAGGGCTGATTAAAGAACTATTTCTCTACATAAAGGGTAATTAAGCGGTAGAAGATGCTGGCATCCTTTGAGATGGTGATTGATTTAAATGACTTTTAAAGTGGCCTGAAGCCATGGAAGATCACTCTTATCAATAGCCAGTGGTTGTCAACCCATAAAACATTCCTATGCCTGTTTTAGTAGGGAGGGGGGAGGAAGGAAATTTGGAAGAACAGTGCAGCAGTTTGATAGCAAAAGTACATTCCAACTCTTATCAAAAGATTGTAACTAAACTACCAGAGCTTTTGCATGCAAATATACTTAATTGGAGAACGTGAATGGTGACACATGCTCAATTGGAGGATCTGGTTTATGAGACACCCAGGGGGAGGGGGGAAACAGGGCCACAAGTGACTGTAAACTACATGTGCCAAAGTTGGCTTCATACAGGGCAGTGCCAGTATGTCGCCTCTAATGAATCCTTGATTTAGTTAGGGCAATTACTGGAATCCTGATGGTGTTTTTTATGACTGCTTTCTATCTCTGGAATCACAGCCTGCGTACAGGTAGTCCTCAACTTACAACAGTTCATTTGGAAATGCTTCAAGCTTACAACAGCGCTGAAAAAAGTGACTTGTGACTATTTTTCACACTTAACAACCTTTGTGGTACACCTGTGGGTAGCAATTAGATGCTTGGCAAATGACTCATATTTATGACGGTTGCAGGGTTGCAGGGACATGTGATCCTCTGCCAAGCAAAGTCAATAGGGAAGCCAAATTCACTTAACAACCATTAAGTGATTCACTTAATAGTTGTGGCAAGAAAGTTGGTAAAATGAAGCAAAGATTACTTAACCAATGTTTTGCTTAGTGACAGAAATTCTGTGCTCAATTGTGACTACCTGTAATTGGCAACATCCTCCTCCTACATCTTTGAGCTTCCTGAAACCATCTAGCTGGCTGTTATGTGTGTGACACAGAATGCTGGCTAGGTTGGCCAATGATCAGATCCTCCAGGAAACGTCTCACACCGAGATAGTTTTTATGTTGCACAGAATTGTCTGATCTTTCTATTCATTTCATGCATTGTGTTACATGGGATTAAACACAACAGTGAACAACCCATATGAAAGAAGTATTGTGAAGTGGTTTGGTCATGTGGAGAGAATGAACAGAGGATCAAACTGCAAAAGAAATGTGCATAGTAGGAGTGATTTGGCTGAAAGGATATCCTGAAAAAGAGATAAGTAATTTAAAGAATAATTGTAGGTAGGCAAGATTTAAGCAAAGTCCCATTGGAAAGATAGGGAACTAGACACAATAGTGTTGGTGCAAAGTGGCTTTTGTTCAATCAGTTTTCTTGCTTAGTGTTTTATACTCCTTTTTGTACCTTGCAGTAGGAGAAAGAAAAGGGGTAGGCGTGCATGAAACACACAAGTACTTATCTTACTCATGTCATAACATCTTCCTTAAAATTTTTTGATTAAAAACCAGAAGAACTAAGATGTTCCATGTGGTACTTTGGCTGAACTGTGGTCGAGACCTAAATTTTGAAGGACTTCTGAAAACCACATCCAAGTCTTTGTGGTTAGTTCTGCAGTTTGATTTAACAGCTCTGATTTAAGACATCAGACTAATCCAACACATTGCACTGAAGATAGGACAAGAAGCAAAGGATGGAAACTAATCAAGGAGAGATCCAACCTAGAACTAAAGGAGAAATTTCCTGACAGAACAATTAATCAATGGAGCGACTTACCTTCAGATTTTGTGGGTGCTCCATCACTGGGGGTCTTTTAAGAAGAGTTTGGGACAGCCATTTGTCTGGGGTGGTTTTAGGATCTCCTGCTTGAGCAGAGGTTTGGATTAGAAGACCTCCAAGGAACCTTCCAACTAGAGGTGGGTATTCAGCAGGTTCTGACCAGTGCTGGAGAACCAGTAGCGGAAATTTTGAGTAGTTCGGAGAACTGGTAAATACCACTTCTGACTGACTCCACCCCCATCTATTCTCTGCCTCCCGAGTCCCAGCTGATTGGCTGGGTCTTCTTTGGTTGCCATGCACAGGAGAACGGAACTGGAAAGCAGGTAAGTTGGGTGGAGAGGGAACAGGGATTTTACAGTATCCTTCCCCTGCCACACCCACCAAGCCACACCATACCCATCAAGCCACGACCACAGAACCGTTGGTAAAAATTTTTGAATCCCACCACTGCTTCCAACCCTATTATTCCATTCTGTTATTTTATATTTTTTGTAAAGAATTGGGGACAAAGTCTTCTCCAAATCTGCAAGTAGCTGGAGGTGAATTGCTAGAATTGATACTCTTTCTCTTTGGTCCTAAAGAGCAAAGATAATCATCCTTCACCATCTTGAGAGCAAAACTAATCACCACCACCATCTAATTTGCTCTTTCTCCCTTCTATGTTAATCACAAAACTGAAGGGAAGTGGGGCTGGTAGTTATGACAGCTGTCTTTCATCTAGAAGAACATTATGCCTTCCAAAGAGATCCTTTCAAGTCTTTCTGCAGAAGTCTTACTTCCCTGATTCCGTTTTCTGAGACAAAAGCCCCGTCTATCTCAACTCTTTAACATTCACACAAAGTGCTATTTTGGAAACTTCTCTCAATTCTTTGCTGCAACTTTGCCATTGTTTAATGGGAACAAAAAAACAAAAACAAAACCATACAGCATGGGAAATGTGTAAGCAGTCTGACTTTGTATTCCTCCTGGTGTTTTGCTAATACATAGCTCGGTTCTGCTGTTTTACCATAACAGGTGAATGAATAAAGGCTGTTCCAAGAATAGCACACACACCCCACCGCAGTATCAAAACAGTGCCCTGGGTAGATTTATCACTCTGAAAACAGGATAGGTCGTAATGTCATGTTAATGTAGCAACTTGTAAGGTTCATTCGGTGGTGGCGGAAGGTTTTGTAAGCTCCCAACTATAAGAGCCATTTTGCTTGGAATATTTTATTTTGTTGCTGATTGCACAGGGGGAATTTTTAAAAAAAGAACCTTTCCCACCCCAAAGCCTGTCTCTTGGGTGTTTATTTGTGTTTCAACTCAAACTGCCAAGAGCAGAAATATACTGGGAACAAATCCTTGTGCCTGAGAGGTATTTTTTTTTTGCTTTCCAAAAGGGTGTAGTGCTATTGGGATGTCTACCGTTCAGCTTTGGTGAGAAATGAAACATTATCACTTTGGCTAGACAAAAATTTCACCTTGGGGGAAAAATAATTTATTTTTTTCGGACAGGCACAGCGTTCCTGCTCTGATAACTTAAAAAAGACAAGGAGGAGAAGGGATGTCAAGTGGAAGGTAGAGAAAGGAAACCGAAGCAAGGAGCAGCTGTTGAATTCTTGAGCATTGGGGGACTGAAATAGTAAGCAATGATCCAGCTAAGAATTGGAATGGGTAAAGGTTGAGAAACAAAATAGTTGGGAAGTTACCATCAGTGATGTATCTATCAACCACTGAGCTGTGGTAGCCTAGTGGTGAGAATGCAAGTACTGTAAGCTACTTCTGCCGACTGCCAGCAGTTCGAGTCTCACCGGCTCAAAGTTGACTCAGCCTTCCATTCTTCCGAGGTGAGTAAAATGAGGACTCAGCTTGTTGGGGGAAAGATGCTGACTCTGTAAACCACTTAGAAAGGTCTGTGAAGTGTTATATAAATCTAAGTACTATTACTAAGTGCTATTTTTCCATCCATCCATCCATCCATCCATCCATCCATCCATCCCTCTCTCTCTCTCATCTCTCTCTCTTTCATTTATCTATCTATCTATCTATCTATCTATCTATCTATCTATCTATCTATCTATCTATCTATCTATCTATCTATCTATC
>BLBF01000055.1:10088138-10118108 GCA_015471245.1 Laticauda colubrina | reverse complement strand
TGTGAGTCTGGTGTCATTCTTCATGTTAGGTATTCATTTGTTGATAAGGGCGGGTTTCCAAATGGCTGGTAGGCGGGAGGCATCGTCTCTTTTATTCATGATGTGTGGGCGTTTTTCTATCTCTATGGCTTCTCTGATTATTCTGTTGTTGAAGTGTTCGGTTGTGGTGATAGTTCTAGTATTTTTAAAGTCAATCTCATCTCCTGTGGCTTTGAAGTGTTGGATTAGGGAAGAGGTTGGTTCTTCTTTTTTGATTGCGTTCTTGTGTTCTTCAATGCGTGCACTAATTCTTCTGTTGGTTTGCCCGATGTATGTGGCGGTGCAGGCAGTGCAAGGGATTTCGTATACTCCCTGGTTTTCTCACTTGATTCTGTCTTAAGGGTTTCTTTGGATAGTGGATATTTTTCCCTTTGTGCAGAATGCTGTCTTAATGTTGTGTTTTTGGAGGATCTTGCTGATTTTGTCTGTAGTGCCTTTTATATATGGGAGGAGGGCTTTGCCGTTCTCTTGTTCTCTATCTTGGATTTTGGTTAGGGTTTGTTTTTGGATTAGGTGGATAATTTTCTTTCTTTGGAATCCATTGGCTAATAGTACATCAGTGAGAGTATGCAGTTCAATTTTTAGGTGATGTTCATCAGCTAAGCATTTTGTTCTGGAGATGAGTGGCTACGGAATTGATCTGTGCTGGGTGGTGGTGTGAGAGTGCATGTAGATAGCGGTTTGTATGTGTTTTCTTCTGGTAGATGGTGTGTCCTAGGGAGCCATTGGATTTTTTGTATACTAAGACATCTAGGAAGGTAAGTTGATTGTTAGCTTCTGTTTCCATGGTGAATTGTATTTTGGGGTTTTTCTTTCCCGTGTGGCCAGATTATGAAGGTGTCATCTACCTATCTGAGCCAGAGTTTGGGTTTGTGATCATGTTTTTCTAGACCTTGTATTTCAAAGTGTTCCATGTAGAGGTTTGTGATGACAGGTGAGAGGGGCGATCCCATGGGTGCTCCTTCTATTTGTTTGTATTTTTGTCCATTGTAGGTGAAGTATGTATTGGATAGGCAGTAGTTGGTCAGATCTAGGATATACTTGGGGGGGTTGTATTTGTTTTGGATGGCTGTCAAGGCTTCTTTTACAGGCACTTGGGTGAAGAGGGATATGACATCGAAGCTCACTAGTAGGTCGCTGGGTTGTAAGTTTTGTTTCTTTATGATCTCGATGAACTGGAATGAGTTTCTTACATGTGAGTTGATGGATTCTGCATAGGGCTGTAGTTGTTTGGCGATAAATTTGGCTAGGTTTTGCAGAGGTGAGCCTATGGAGCTGACTGTGGAGACTGTGACTATGGAGCTGACTAAGTGGAGTTCCTTCTTTGTGTATCTTGGGGAGACCATAAAGCTTAGGAAATCTGGATGATTTCTCTCTGGGTATGATTCTTTGCTGGATTTCTTCGCTGATGGGGGAGGCTTTTATTTTGGATCTAGTGTTTTTTTCTAGGTAGGTAGTGGGGTCTGTGTTTAGAGGTTTGTATGTGGGGTCTTGGAGTAGGTTGGTTAACTTGGTTTGGTAATCAGATAAGTTCATAACCACTGTTGCGTTGCCCTTGTCTGCTGGTAGGATTAATATGTTGGTGTCTTCTTTCAGGTTAAGTAGTGCAGTTTGTTCTTCTTTGGATAAGTTGCTTTTGGGTGGTTTGCTGGTTCAGAGGATGTTGGTGATTTTGAGTCTGGTTCTGTTAGCATCATCAGGGTTGGTTTTGGTCAGGCTGGTTTCAACTCCACATATAATGGTTTCTGTGGGGATGTGTTTGGGAGCGACAGCAAAGTTGAATCCTTTCAAAAGGACATTGGTTTCGGCTTTGGTGAGGATCTTGTCTGAGATGTTGTGCACTGTTTGTTTCATGTGTGGATGTGAGGGGGGAGGAGGAGTTTGTTTCTGGCGTTGTTGTAGTTTTCTGAGTTTGTTGGTATGTGTGTCTGTCTTGAGGGTGGTCTGTGTTTCAGCTCTCCAGACAGCAAATTGTTTGGATTAGTCCCAAAGTGCGGGGTGAATCTTGTTGCTGAGTCTGAGGTGAAGTGTGAGGAGATCTTTGTTGATTTGGTCTAGGAGGAATCTTTTTGTGTGAAGTTCATTTCTGATTAGGGCCAATTCTGTTCTTTTTAGGATGCGTTTGGTGGTTGCTGTGTTGGTGTGGAATTTCAATTGGAAGCTTCTGGGGATTAAATTTTGATCTCGGTAGTTGTATAGGAATGCGAGGTCACATAAAATGGAAGCTCTTTGGACTTCAAGTTTTTTATAAGTCCTGGTCAGATGGTGGATTTCCTCCCCATAGAGGTATAATATTTGTTTTCTGAGGTTTTCGCAGGTATTTTTATGTGGATCTTTTGTAATTCGGGTTTTTTCCCGCGTAAAATTGGAAGTATTTTGGTGACGTTTCAACGAAATCTCATTCGTCATCTTCAGGCCTGTGTCTTCAGCCTTGTGCTTCTCAGAGTAATGTGAGCTTGCAGCTGTTTTTTCCTTTTTACTGCCAGAGGGGGTGCGACTTGACTGGGTGGGGGCTTGGCTGTGTTCTGATTGGCTGTGGGCGTGCTCTCATTGGTTGGGGGCCTGGCTGTGATCTGATTGGTTGTGGGGTTGGCTGTGTTCCGATTGGCTGGGGGTGTGTTCTGTTCAGGTGGGGCTTGGCTGTGGTGGTAGCATCTTGTGTGGCCCTCATGGATGTGGGTCTGGTGTCATTCTTCATGTTAGGTATTCGTTTGTTGATGAGGGCGGGTTTCCAAATGGCTGGTAGGCGGGAGGCATCATTTCTTTTATTCATGCTGTGTGGGTGTTTTTCTACCTCTATGGCTTCTCTGATTATTCTGTTGTTGAAGTGTTCGGTTTTGGCGATAGTTCTGGTATTTTTAAAGGAAAAGATATAAGGAGAAGTACAAAGTCGAAGACACAAGCCTGAAGATGACGGATGAGATTTCGTGAAAATGTCACCAAAATACTTCCAACTTTATACGGGAGAAAACCCAAATAACCAAAAATGCACATACAAATACCCACGAAAACCTCAGAATATATATATTTGTATTTTTAAATTTTCACGGGTACTTACATGTGCTGTTGAGCTCCCTTCGGGTATTATCCCACATCATTGTAGTGCTTTCAAAGTTGTAGCAACGTTTCAGCAGAATCTCATCTGCCATCATCAGGCTTCTGTATAGAGTTTGCTACAACTTTAAAAGCACTACAATGACGTGGGATAATACCCGAAGGAAGCTGAACAGCACACATGTAAGTACCTGCGAAAACTTTAATATATATATATATATATATATATATATATATGTGTGTGTGTGTGTGTGTGTGTGTGTGTGTGTGTGTGTGTGTGTATGTATCCTTTTTAAGAATGTGTGTATTTTAAGAATGTACCAAGCAGAATTCGATTGGAATTTATGTATTATATTGAATGCTATAATCATAAGGTATACATTGAAGCTTAAATAAGAGTTTGAATTGATATCATTAAAAGATATAAAGGTGTCATACTCCAATTTGTAACTACAGTGGAAAATTTGTTTAATGAGAAAAGATAATATGAAATTGCAATGGGACAGACAAAAGTATCAATATAATTTTTTGAATTGGGACGAGATAATTAAAATAAAGTTGAGAAAATTAAAAGAGGAGAAAAACTGTGGAGAAAATATAAAAGAGTAGTTATGGAATAGAACATAAAAATGAGCATGAAATTGAGTTTGTGTCTGTATGAAGAAGTGATAACCTGGGACTATGCTATTTCCAAAAAAAGATGTTTTATTTGTATTTTGTTTTTTTCAAAACCCAAATAAAATTTTCAAAAAAAAAAAAAAGAGGGGGCAGTAAGATCAGGGTTGGGATGTTACCAGTTCTGCCCAGCTCTGATGGCCCACCCGCCTGCTCGGGCTTTTACCTATCCTTTATTTCCTGCTTTTTCAACCTCTGCTGCTTTGCGCGATACAGCTAAGGTTGAAAAAGCAGGAAAAAAGTGGTTTTTCAAATGCTGCACGCTTATGTGAAGCACTTATCAGCTGTCCGGGTGTCACAGCTTTAGGTTTGAAAACCGGGCGGCATGCTCAATGTTTGAAAAACATAATCACCGAACCGGTAGTAACACCAATTGAATCCCACCTCTGAGTAAGATAGATAGATAGATAGATAGATAGATAGATAGATAGATAGATAGATAGATAGATAGATAGATAGATGAGGGAGAGAGGGAGGGAGAGAGAGAGAGAGATGAATTGCTACAATGATGAAGTGCCTTTTGCCTATGTAGGAAAGCAGAAATTGCCAATTACAATAATTTCATAAATTCGTTTGGAAATCTGGCCTCCTCAGTACAATTTTGATTTGACAATCTGAATCAGTAATTTACATTGATTATTTTAATGAGACCTGATCTAATGTGAAAAGCCTTATCGAATCATGTTTTTATATATATGCATATGTGTGTGCGTACCCATATATACCCATACATAAGATTCCCACATACCAACCGGAAGTGTTCTGATAGCCTAACAAGAATAAGAATTATTTTCCAAAGAAAAACTGTTTTTTTAGAGCTTGCCACATTACGTGAGAGTAAGCTCCACTGAACTTTTGTATATGCTTGTATTGAAATTGTACTGTATGCTGATGATTTTCCCTATCCTGGAGTAGTACCTAAAATAACTTAATGCAGTGACATTACAACCAGAAATTGATTATCCATGAATCTTTATATTAATAAAGGAAACCCCCAGCAAAACTTAGATTTCCTCCCCTCAAAAAAGATACGTTTTAACATAATAATCTTCTTTTTCCAAAATGCATTATGAAAAAAAAAAAAAAAAGGCCTTGGCATGCTCAAGATACCGTAATACCCCAAAAGGTAGTTTTATGCATTTTCTGAAGCACAAATAGCTATCAAAAATGAACATGCCATTCCAAGTTTCTCTGAAATGCATTATTCAAAGAAATAAAAGTTAATAAAAACAGAAAGGAAAAGATTGAGTAGCAAAAGGCATGACTGCACACCGGCAGATGTAAAGGTATTTATTTATTCATAAAACATTTGTACTGATTTTTAGCTATATAAAATAATATCCCCATGGTTTAGCATGATAAATTATATGGTAGGAGGAGGAGAGAGAAGGAAGAAAGTTAAACTTAAGAGTGACAACTGTATCATGAGTAAACATACTGAAAATCTGCCAGAACAGATATCTCTTAAGAACCTGTTTAAAGATTACCAAAGGAGATATTTGATCAGTGTTTCTTAATCTTGGCCACTTGAAGATCTGTGGATTGGCATGGTTGGCTGAGAAATTCTGGGAACTGAAATCCATGTATCTTGAAGTGGCCAAGGCTGAGAGACTCTGGATTAGAGGCATCTGCATTGAAGTTAGGACACTCGATGGCTCAGTAGTTAAAGACTCTGAGCTGTTAGCTGAAAAGCTGGCATGCCAGGTTTGAGATCCGAGCAACGGGTGAGCTCCCGTTACTTGTTTCAGCTCATGATCAGCTAGCAGTTTGAAAGTGTCATGCCCCTGGTGGAGACTGATTCTGAGGAAGAGGAGGAACAGCCAACAGGGAGTGGAACACATACGAACTCAATACAAAAGCCTGATGATGGCAGATGAGCAGGTTTAGAGGTATTTCTCGAGAAGAGTACTCCACTCCTGCACTCACCATAGAATTCGACTATGCCTCCAGGCTCGAAATGTTGCTCCTGGACAATCTAGAACTGCGCCGCCTGCGGTCCGATCTAAACATAGTTCACAAAATTGTCTGCTATAAAATCTTGCCTGTCAACAACTTCTTCAGCTTCAATCACAATAATACATGGCCAGACAACCAATACAAAATTAAAGTAAATCGCTTCAAACTCTACTTCAGCCACAGAATGGTCAATGTCTGGAATGCCCTAGCTGACTCCGTTGTTACAGCCTCAACCCCTCACAGCTTCAATCTCAAACTGTCTACCGTGGACCTCACCCCATTCTAAAGAAGTCCTTAAATGGGGCGTGCATAAGCCCACCAGTGTGCCAACCATCCCTGTCTTACTATCCCCATTTATCTGTATTTAATTCCTTTGTTCATGTTTATGTTCATACTTATACGTGTTATCTTGTACATGTTTGACAAATATAAACATAAATAGTAACAAGGCTGTTCAATAAATCTGACTTTCCCATTAACTCTGCTTGTCTGAACATTGTCAGAACAACTCTGCTTGTCAGAACAAACTCTGCTTGTCAGAACAACAACTCAGAAAAGAGGATATATATATTTTAAGTTTTCGCGGGTACTTACATGTGTGCTGTTCAGCTTCCTTCAGGTATTATCCCACGTCATTGTAGTTGTGCTTTTAAAGTTGTGGCAACGTTTCAGCAGAATCTCATCTGCCATCATCAGGCTTCTGTATTGAGTTTGTACAAACCTGCTCAATCGTGTTAATGTCCGATATACCTGTGAGTTCCAGGTGGATGAGCTGTATTCCAGAATTGGTATGGCAAAGATTTTGTATGCCCGAGTTAAAAATTCAATATTGCCAGAGAAGAAGCTTCGCAAAATAAGGTTAACAATTCTTAATGCTTTTTTGGCAATGCTGTTACAGTGAGCTCTGGGGCTTAGATCATTTGAGATAAGGTCCTAGGTCCTTGACAGAGTGATGGTCATCTACAAGATCGTTTCCCCCTAACTTGTATTTGGTTTTCTGATTTTTTTTTTTGTCAATGTGTAGGACAGAGCATTTGTCACTGGGAACTTGAGGTAGACTAGGATTATTTAAAGCTAGAGGGAAAAGTGATGGAGGGATGATTTCCTGGTGTGAGAAGAATAAAGTGTTGGAGTAAGTTAGAGGTTTGGGATGTCCTTGAACTCTCTGTATTGAATTGTGATGTGTGCCACACGTTTCAGCTTGCAACTTGCTTGAGGAGAAATGATGGCCTCTCTCAGACAAAGCTTTTTCTCACTTCCTAGCAAACACAAGTTGAAAGCTGTTCACCCCTTTTGGAGAGATTGAGAATATAAGGTGTGTAAATAACAAATGTGGGATTAAGTTACCCTGTTCAGGCATGGAAGAGTCCAGTAATTTTCCTTTTAGAGAGGGAAGTTGGTTGTTTTGTTTTAATTCTTTGCTTGAGGGTTAAACTGCCTGTTATGAGGGCTATCCACAAAATAGATTATGTTTTCGTCTGTAGCAAGAAGGGGTAGAGCTAGCATGGCCATCTTTGGTCTGTGCATCCGCCGCTTGGTCTACATCTAGTCATGCTAGTGGGAGGTTCATATCATTGCCTGTTATTTCACAGCAAACATTTCAAATGTGTGCTGCAATTGAAAATCCTGCAAGTTGTGAGGTGCGATCATTGATAAGGTTTTTGTTGGCAAAAAACCATAAACCGATTGAAATTTTTCGGCAACTGTGTGAAGTGTACAGGGACAACATCATCACTGAAGGTGGAGTGCGCCAATGGTGCATTAAGTTTAAAAATGGATGAACTAACGTTCATGATGAACAGCGGAGTGGATGTCCGAGCACTGTGACTGATGAACTGGTTGCAAAAGTCGATGGCAAGATTTGTGAAAACCACCGTTTCACAGTAACAGAACTTTTGCTTAGTTTTCCACAAATTTCACGGAGTTTGTTGCATGAAATTGTTACACAAAGCCTAGGCTACCACAAATTTTGTGCAAGATGGGTGCCAAAAATCCTGACAGAAAACCACAAGAGTCAGCGTATGGCCGCATCATTGACATTTCTGTACTCTTACGATAAAGATGGAGATTCATTTGTTGATTGAATCGTAACTGGAGACGAGACTTGGGTCAAACATGTGAACAGCAAGACCAAATTGCAGTCTATGGAGTGGGGGCACCCAAATTCCCCCCCAAAACCAAGAAAATATTTGCAGACGTTCTCTGCAAGGAAGATCATGGTGACTGTTTATTGGGATAGGCAGGGTGTGCTTCTTATAGATTTTCTGGAACATGATGCAACAATAAACTCTGTGAGGTATTGTGAAACGTTGCAAAAACTAAGAAAAGCAATTCAGAACAAGCGTAGAGGAAAGTTAAGCTCAAAAATTTTGTTTTTTCATGACAATGCCTGACTACACACAGCAAATTGCACTCGAGAAGTCCTGAATGCTTTCAAGTGGGAGATTTTTCCTCATCCGCCCTACAGCCCTGATCTTGCACCAAGCGACTACCACTTGTTTCCGAGGATGAAGACCTGGCTTGGAACACAGCGCTTTGACGACGACGTGGAACTGCGGGCGGGCGTGACTGCCTGGCTCAAATCTCAGGCGGCTGAAGTTTATGACAATGGAATTACAAAGCTTGTTCATTGCTATGATAAGTGCCTCAATTTGTTCGGTGGATATGTTGAAAAATAGTATTTAAGTGTCACTTTCAAGAGTATATAATAACTTTTTTTTCCTATACTTTTTTTTCTATCGCAAAACGTAATCTATTTTGTGGATAGCCCTTGTATTTGCAGCCATGATCTTTAGAGTGGGAGGTTATAAAACCAATGACCATGCTGGCTGGAAATTGAGGGTATTGTAGTCCAAATGCATCAACAGGTTGGGGAAGATTTGCAAATTCGTCCAGATTTCTTGAACACGCAAAGAGACCTTTAGAGCCACAGAAGAGCCAGAGAAACTGTTCCTTTACTGTTGTTACTGCCATTCCCCTCTCATGTTGATGAATAAAAGGCTCAGGAGTAGATGAAACTGTTCCATTTGGATAATAAGGTACGCGAGACCAGTATTCCAACAAACAGCTCTTTATTTTAACAGTATAGTGACTTGTAGTGGAACATTTGCCGAAGCTGTGGCAGCCCTTCTTATAGCAGCTGCTCGCGGCTTGCAGCCAATGACGGCTCTTTAAGAATTCCCACCATCAGGTGGGCCAATCAAAATGATGCTTAATTGACCAATCTGAGAGCGGCTTGTTTGGCCAATCAGTTTTAATTATTTGGAGTCTTCTAATTTGCATACACAACACCCCTCCCCCCTTGGTTTCGTCCAACGTGTGTAACGTAGTCACGCAGGTAGGTGGGGCTTTTGCGGGTCCTACTTGACCTGCACAGCTCAGTCTCAGCGTGGTCTTCCATTGGTTCGGACAGGATCGCCTTTTCTCTGTGTCTTCTTCATGGAACCTTCTGGAAGGGTGAGTCAGCCTTGCCACTCCCGCCTGGGTCTCTCAGGCTGGTTGAGGTGGCTCTGCCGCTCCCTCCTGGTTTGTCTGGGTTGGTCGAGCTGGCCTGGCTGTTACCTTCCAGGAAGGCCTCGCCTTGCTCCCCTGCTACCAGTTCTCTTCTCCAGAGGTCATCTATGGATAAGCGCTCTTTTGTTTTGTCTGAGTTTCTAATTTGGGTTTGTGTTGTGTCTTTTGTCGTCTTATTGGTGGTTTGTCTCTCCCTTTTTTATTATTTGTGTTTACGCCCCTTCCTCGGTTGTTTTTGGATTGTTTATTGATGTTTGCGGCAGTGCTGTAGTATTGCGTTCCAATGTCCCAGAGCAAAGTTGGTCGATGTGCCGCTTCCATGTTCTGCCATCGTCTAGTGCGAGTCGGTATGACCGGGGCCCTGTGATTTGAGTCACTGTGGCTGGAAGCCATAATGGGTCCCCGGTAAGATTTTTTGTGTAGACTAAGTTGCCAATAGCAAAGGAGCGATATTTACTTGAGGAGTCAAGGTTTTTTTTCACAGGTATAGGTGGGGTGTAGTCTATCTAGGTAGGAATGCAATTTTCTACCCATGAGGAGTTCAGCTGGGCTTTTGTTAGTGGTTGTGCTAGGGCTGATATGCTGAATTGTTAACAGTTTGTTAAGTCTATCTTGGACGTCCCCGTGTCCAGTTTGTCTAGGACCTCTTTAGTATAATGAACCATGCATTCAGCTCGTCCATTCGAAGCCTGATTAGACGGCGCTGTTAGGGCATGTCGGATGCCCTGCGCAGCCAGGTATTGCTCAAAGGCTAAAGCAGTAAACTGGGGGCCATTGTCAGAGACTACTACATCTGGCAGTCCATGTGTAGCAAAAAGTCTGTTCAATTGTTTTATGACTGCTTCAGTAGTAGTGGACGCCATAAGAATAACCTCTAACCAGTTTGAATAAGCGTCAACAATTATAAAATATGTGTTCCCTTTCATTGGCCCAGCAAAGTCAATATGCAGTCTCGACCATGGTCCTCTGGGAGTTTCCCATTCCAGGACTGGTGCAAGAGGGGGGGGGGGTAGATCTTGATTTTTGGCAGTCATGGCATATTGCCACCCATTTTTCAATGTCTTTGTCCAGCCCTGGCCACCAGACGTAACTCCTGGCCAGGGCTTTCATTTTTACAATGCCCGAGTGTCCCTCGTGCAACATGTACAACACTTCCTCCTGCAACTTTTTTGGAATTACCACCCTGTCTCCACACAGTATACAGCCCCTTTCAATGGACAGTTCAGTCTGCTGGGTGCAAAAAAGGTTTAAAATCTCACCTGTATCCTCATCCGGCCAGCCCTTACCTACCCAATGCAGGATTCGAGCTGTCAGCGGGTCTTTCGTGGTAGCATTAGCGACATCTGCCGCGGTTAGTGGCAGATTCGGCCATGTCTCGATCTGAAGAGTGGAGACGGTAGGAGTTGGGTCACCTTCCTTGTCAGGCAGTGGGGAATGGCTGAAGGCATCCTCATGGGTGATGGTCTTTCCTGGGCGATGTATGAGTGTGTAATTGTATGCAGCGAGGAATTCCAACCATCTCGTCATTCTTGGCAATAAGATGTTCGGGGTTGGTTTGTTCCCTGCCAGAATTCCTAGCAGAAGTTTGTGGTCTGTGATTATAGAAAATGTCCTACCATATCAGTATTTGTGGAATCTCTTGACGCCTGCTGTGATGGCAAGGGCTTTTCGGTCAAGTTGGCTGTAGTTCCTTTCAGATTTTGACAGCGTTTTAGAATAGAAGGTGATTAGTGATTCTCTGCCGTCTGGTAGCTTGTGGCTCAGTATGGCTCCGATTCCAAAAGGCGATGCATCACAGGTGACCGTCAGTGGCAAGGTGTTGCTGTATTGTATTAAAACGGTGTTGGATGATAATAAGTCCTTAATGTTTCAGAATGCTGCTAGTTCTCGGTGGCCCCAATTCCAGACAGTTTTTTTATCTAATAGTCAATGTAATGGCTCTGCTACGGTTGCCTTTTGGGGCAGGAAGACATTGTAGAAGTTAATGAGACTTAAGAACGCTTGAAGGTGCTTTGTTCATAGGCCTGGGTGCGTCTTTAATGGCCTTTATTTTCTTTTCAGTGGGGTGTATCCCTTGCTCATCTATAAGGTAGCCGAAGAATTCGACTTGATTGGTGGCTAGTTTACATTTTTCTCTTTTGAACTTAAGCCCTGCTTCCCTGAATCTTTGCAAGACTTCTCTCAGTCTATTTTCCAATTGGTGTTTATTTTTTACTGATACTAATATGTCATCAAAATAACGAACGATTCCTTTTTTTCCATTTAGAAGATGCTCCATGAGGCTTTGGAAAACGCCTGGGGCAAGGCTAACACCAAATTGAAGTCTGTTACATTTGAATGCCCCTCTGTGCGTGACTATAATCTGTGCCTTTGCAGTTTCGGGGTCAACTGGCAGCTGTTGATATGCTTGCGTGAGATCATGCTTCATGAAAATTTTTCCTCCCCCTAATGAATGCAACAGGTGTTGAACTACCGGAACAGGGTATGCGCTTTGGTGGAGTGCATGACAGGGTGGCCTTATAGTCACCACAAATGCGCACTGACCCATCTGGTTTGACAGGAGTCATGATGGGAGTTTCCCACTTGGCATGGTCGATTGGCTCTAACACCCCTTGTGCGATGAGTTTGTTAAGCTACTCATCTATTTTCGGTTTTAAGGCAAAGGGACCGCATCTGGCTTTCAGCCTGATGGGAGCTATCTTCGGGTCTAGGCTGAATGTTATTGGGGTCCCCTTGTACTTGCCTAGGGTCCCGTCGAATACATCCCGGAACTCTTCCAGCAGGCTCTCCTCCCAATTGGTCTCAGTGACGCTGTTGATCCTGGTCACTCCGATTCCCAGAGGTGCAAACCATTCAATTCCCAGCAGGCTAGGGCGATCATTGTTGACGATTGTCAGAGAAAGTACTTCAAAGTGGTTTTTGAATTCTATCAGGAAATGTCTAAGAACCACTACCGGGATTCGGTTTTCCTGGTAATCTTTAAGTATTAGGCTTTGCTATTCCAGTTCTCTTTGCTTGATGTCTGGTATCAGGTTTCTGATAGTGTTCCATTATACCATTGACAGGTATGATCCAGAGTCTACTTCCATCTCACAGGGCTTTCCTTCAATTTTCACATTTATTCGGACCTTTTTTGTGTTTGCTGCCCTGGCATTTCCGATGATTATTGTTTGATGTGTTTCTTCTCTGTCATTCATTCGCCAGTTTCTGTTCTCTCAGCTCCATTGGCTTCCGGCTTGTCTCTCTCTGTTTCTGGAGGGGGGTGTTGCCGCATCTTTTTGGACTATAGCTCTTTTTGTTTCGGCAGACCCTTGCAATGTGCCCCTGTTTCTCACAAAATCTGCAAATGGCATCCAGGAATCTTCATTCGGAGTGCAGGTGATCCCCTCCTCACCCAGCACACTGGAATTCTCACCTCCTTCCTCTTTTTTCCCACCATTTTCTTTCCGACTGAAGCCTATGTATGTCTTCGTTGTCATCATCAGTGTCGCTCGGGGATTCGAGGTCTTCATGGTGGGCAGTCGCTGTGGGCTGTTTTTGGTTTCCTTCCACCTTCTTTTCTCAGAGTTGGTTCGGTGGTTCTGGATTTGTTGAGTTCATCTGGCACATGGTGGCTGTGGATTTCTTGGCTGCTTCAGCGGGGCTGGCTTCTGCGATGGCCTCAGCCACTGTGATATTCGGTCTGTTTAGTAGCCTGCTTTGGAGCGTAGTGTCCTTCAATCCCAGGACCATGCGGTCTCTCATGGCTTCGTGCACATTCTGAAATTTGCAGGCTCCTCCAATATTTCTTAGGGCTGCTATGAAATCTCTGATGCTCTCGTCTTCTTGTTGGTCTCGCTTTTAAAATTCATGCCTTTTGATCAGATTGGAGACCACAGGCGCATAATGGGCTCGTAGCATTCAGTTTAATTCTGGCCATGCCATCTGTTTTACGTCCCATGGTTTGGCTAACGCCTTGGCCATTTTGAAAACGGTAGGGCCACAATGCATGAGGAATACAGCTCTCTTCCTCTGGTCAGTTATTTCTTGTAGCTCGTTGCTTTCTAAGAACATCAGAAAGCAGTCAATGTATGACTCCCAATCTTCTTCAGCTGGGTTGAACAGTGCGGGCGGCGCATTGTTACCGGCCATCTTGGTTGCTCAGTTCTGTTTGTCGTGTGCTTCGGTCTCACTCTTCTAGGACGATCCCATCCTCGTCGCCAGTGTTCCATTTGGATAATAAGATACGCGAGACCCGTATTCCAACAAACAGTATAGTGACTTGTAGTGGAACATTTGCCGAAGCCACGGCAGCCCTTCTTATTGTGGCTGCTTGTGGCTTGCGGCCAATGAAAGCTCTTTAAGAATTCCCGCCGTCAAGTGGGCCAATCAAAATGATGCTTAATTGACCAATCTGAGAGTGGCCTGTTCGGCCAATCAGTTTTAGTTATTTGGAGTCTTCTAATTTCCATACACAACAAAAACCACCAGGAGCAAAAATATGTAGCATTCTCAAGTTAAGTGTGTTAACTCCATGGCCTGTTTCCTTGTCACAAAACATTTTTTACTGAAAGGGTGTGTTGAAAATGGGAAAGGAGAACAGGTGGAGTGGGTGGAGGTGGTAGGATTGTGTTTGTGGTTGTGTTGGTGGCCGTGGAAATGGAAATCTTAAAACATCACCGCTTCCCTCCCTGCAAGAGTTTTAGAGCTCCTTTCTTGTCAGTGTTGAAAGGTCATTGTAGGCCCCAAGGTAGTGACATGGTTCCTTAAGTCGGACCCTCAGTGTAAATTGTTTTCAACACTTGCCATGAAAAACAAATGACCTTTTTAGTAACTTACCCAGAAGATAAATTTTAGATTAACATAATAAATATACTTTATCAGTATCATGCCTCCTGCTTTAATGTGTAACAATATTTTCCTTCTGTCTTTCTGTTTTTCTGACCCCCCTCTCTGTCTTCTTCTCTGTGAAATCTCTGTGTGTCTTCCTCTGTCTGTCTTCTTCTCTCTCTGTCTTTCTCTCTCTCTTTCTGTCTTCCTCTCTTTCTCTTCCTATTTCTGTTTATGTCTCTCTCTGTGTCTTTTTCACTCTCTCCCTCTCTCTCTCTGTCTTTCTCTCTGTGTGTGTCTTTTTTTCTCTTTCTGTTTCCTCTCTCTGTCTCTGTCTTCCTCTGTATTTCTCCCTCTGTCTTTCTCTATATCTCCTTCTCGCTCTCTTTCTCTCTGTCTTTCTTTCTCTATTTCTCTCTTTCTGTCTCTCTCTCCCTGTCTCTCTCTGCCTCTTTCTTTCTCTCTCTCTCTTTCTCCCTGGAGATCATTACCAAGGCTTGGTGATCATTACCAAGCACAGAGTCGATTGTCTTGTGTTTTTCAGGGAGACAATGTGCTTTGTTATTTGCTAGGTAAACTGTGTGGGAGACCAAATAAAACACAGAATTGTTAAGATGTTACAACAAAATACCAAGGAAAGCTATTAAATGATTTATTTGTAAGTGTCTCCCTTCCTCCTGGTTTCCTGACAGAGCAGAAGATTTAAAAGAAGCCGTCTTTCTAGAAAAAAGTTGTCAGCTTAAATAGTGTATTATTTTTTAAGGCATAAGTGTTTTGTTTTCCTATTGTAGTTACTCCTGCTGGAAAGGCATTGGGAAAGAAACAAAGACACATGCCCCCTTCTACACATGTATGTTAATAGAGTTTGAAAGTGAGGCAGAGTGTAAATCCAATATCAACAATATTACGGAATGAATCCTGAGTTCATGTAGTTACACCAGATCTCCAGAGCCTATCTACTGGTAGAACAAAGGCGGGAAACCCCTGATCTTCTCATAGCTGCTGCATTATAACTTCAACATATGCAACTAAGCATGGCCAACATTAAAAGGTCATGCGTTCATTTCAGCAACATATCAAAGGTCTCAGTTTTCTTCCTAGATTCAATGAACAATCCAGCTTCAATACCATGAACGGACAGCAAATTGTGATTTAATTTAATATTATGCTTTTATTGTCTGGAATGGGAAACAATCAGGGGTCAGCTGCTACTGGTTCACACCAGTTCAGGCGAATGGGTTGTTAATTTTATGGCCAGTTCAGTGAACCGACAAAGCTTATGCCTGGTTGGTCCCATCCATCCTTCCCCACACCTCCCAGGAGTCCCCACATGGCCCATTTTGGATTGCAGGTAAGTGCAGGGCCCATGCAGAAGCATGAGGAGGGTGAAAAACAGGCCTCCAGAGAGCGTCCGTAGCCCATGGAGGTTTCGTAACATGGAAGTTCCGGAAGGCTGGAAATGTGTCTGTTTCTGGCTTCCAGAGAGTCTCCTGAGTCTGGGGAGCAGGGTTAGGATTCTACCAGTTCTCACCTATTCTCTAGTACCTGTTGTTAACAAGCAGTTCAGAGAACCGGTTATAAAAAGAAATTACTGGACTAATCCTGTAAGAAAGGCAGGAAGGAAATATTCTGGTGTTGCTTACAGAAACTGCCTCTCTGTTAACCCTTATTACATTCTTGGCAGGACTAGACTTCCTGTCTTAGGAATGTCTCTGGAGTTTTTTTTCCCTTCCTTTGCTGGTACTTTGCTTGTGTGGAGTGATCATTCAAAGTTACAATAGCACTGAAAAAAGTGACTTATGACCATTTTTCACACTTATGACTGTTACAGCATCCCCACAGTCATGAGATGCATGCCTCGATGCGAGTGATGTTGAGTTGGCCATGCCCAGCCAGTCACATGACCACCAAGCCACGTCCACCATCTAAGCCACACCCACATAACTGGTTGTTAAAATTTGAATCCCATCTCTGCTGGGGAAGGTGAAAATGGCTTCTCTTCATGGTTCATTTTCACTCCCAGGGCTGTTCAGGAGGCCAACCAGGCCACATTCACCATAGCCATGCCCACCCAGCAATCAGGCAGAGAAATGGTTGTTAAATTATTTGAAGCCCACCCGTGGAAACAATACTTGCAGGATTCATGGTGCAAGTTGCCAAATGGGGCTTAGCTTGGCTGAGGTACACTGTATTAACACCAAGAGTAGCAGAAATTAGGGCTACTTTTGTTCTTCTCTTTAGGAAACAACACAGGAATAATGGCATGAAGAGAGATTCAGTTGTTTTTTTCACCGGAAATAATTCAGGTGAACATTGGTCAGTTTACATGGTGGAATGTCGAATCATGATTAAGTGAATGGAAGTAGCTGTTCCACATACTTGTGAAAAGACAGAGGCTATTTATAGATAGTTCTCAATTTATAAGAGTTTGTTTTGTGACCATTCAAAGTTATAACAGAACTAAAAAAAAAGTGACTTTTGATAGTTTTTCACAGTTATGACCAGTTTTCAGTTATGATCCCCATGGTTATGTGATCAAAGTTCAGAAGTTTGGCAACTCATATTTATGAAGGTTGCAGTGTCCCAGGGTCATGTGATCATCTTTTGAGACCTTTTGACAAGCAGAGTCAAAGGGGAGGCCAAACTCACTTAACAACCATACTACTAATTTAACAACTGCAGTGATTCACTTAACAACTGTG
Source organism: Laticauda colubrina (assembly GCA_015471245.1). Lineage (NCBI taxonomy): Eukaryota > Metazoa > Chordata > Lepidosauria > Squamata > Elapidae > Laticauda > Laticauda colubrina. The sequence goes on along the minus strand of BLBF01000055.1, from coordinate 10,101,360 downwards.
GCAAGAAAAGTTGTAAAATGGGGCAAAACTTAACAAACGTTTTGCTTAGCAGCACATATTTTCAGCCTCTGCATGGATCCTGCACTTACCCCCCATTGAAAATGGGCCATGTGGAGACTCCTGGGAGGGGACGGGAGGGAGGAGTGGGGCCAGCCAGTCGGTTAAAATATTGGCTCAGCGAACCAGCTGTAACTTTAACATCCGGTTTGCCTGAACCGGTCCATGCCAGTAGAATCCCACCCCTGGCTGCAGGGTTGTGATTGCAAGCATAATATCTTTTTCCTAGTCTTTAGATTTATCCCAACTAGGGCAAGTAGAGTAATTTTCATTTCCTTTGTTGGTTTAAAAATATAACTGGCCCTCCTGCTCAGCATTTCCCCCAGTAAGAAACGTCATCCTTGTTTTAAAAATTGAGAGGAATCCAAGGGTTGGAAGGGAATTCCCCAATTTGGCTTACTTTCTTTTTTTAAAAAAAACCTTATATTGCCATGAGCCAGAAACAGTCAGGGTGAAGCATTGGTTCTAGCTGAGGATCCAGAGTTCTAGAACAGTGATTCTCAACCTTGTCTGCTTGAAGATGTGTGGACTTCAGCTCCCAGAATTCCTCAGCCAGCATGCTGGCTGGGGAATTCTGGGAGTTGAAGTCTACATCTTCAAGTGTTCTAGATAATGGGCTCAGCCTTGATGGGATTTGACTGTAGAGAAAGAAGGAAGAAGAGACAGGTTTGGAGAAAAATTGGAGAGGGAAGAAGGAGCATAAGAGATTCTTATAAGCCAGTTAGAAATGGGGAACAGAGAGAGCGAACTGCATTTATGTGCTGTTGAGATTTGTGATTGCATTTTGAAGAGCTAAATGGGCATTTAATTCACAGTGAACTAAACAGAATTGCAGGTAAATAGCTTCAGTGAGTTAAATGAACAACTCACAACAACTCTTTGTCATAGTGTGTATTTCCCCATTTCTTCTGCTGGTGGACAGGGCTATGAGGCATATGGTTTCTCATTTGTGGCAGGCTGAGAAAGTGGCAAACTAAACATTGTGAGAGGTTATACAGAATGCCTGGAAGCAAGGATGGGCAGCTTCTGAATCTAATTTGTATTTTACTTGGAATTTCCTCAAGCCATTTTTGGTGGAAGAGATGACCAAGCTGAATCCGAGGGAGGCGTCAAATGCATCATCAGTCTTGAGTCCTTTCACAAGAGATTTAAATCTTGCCCTCATTGAATTCCATTGACTCTTTATCTATCGCCAGTTCGCTTTGACCGTTAATAGTTCAGATTCATGTAGAAAACATTAACATGCAATAAACCTATAAATTCATTTGAACTGCCAGGACCTTTGATTTTCTCTGCTTGACATTAGGTGAAATTCAGCAGCATGGTTTCATTCCACTTCATCAGTTATTTTAATTTATATCCCAAATTTATTATTTTTATAGATAACTAAAGGTGGGCGACTACTCAATATTCCTTCCTCCTCTTATTTTCTCTGCCGTAAGGTGAGGTGTGAGGTGGGTTGGGTTGAAAAAGAATGGTGAGAGAGAATGACTGGCTCAAAATCTTCACAGTTGGCTTTCATGCCTAAGGCAGACCTAGATCTCAGTATCTCCTGGTGATGGGCCAAATGTCACTCATATGGCCTTTGTGTCTAAGATGGAGCTAGAACTCACAGCCTCCTGGTGATTGGCCCAAGGTCACCCAGCTGTTTTTTTATGGACAATACAGGACTAGAACTCACAACCTCCTGATGGTTGACCCAAAGTCACCCAGCTGGCCTTCCTGCAGCTAACTCCTTTTCATGATAATTGTTTTACCTTCTTTGCTCTTCAATGCTTCCCTAACTGTCTAATAAGGACTCCATTGGATATACTGTGCCTTTTATTCATAGGTTACTAAAGGTTTGTTCATACAGGAGGTTGAAAACTGGCTCCTGCAGGCATGAAAGGCATCAGTTGGCAGGAGCAGTGATAATTTTAACAGCTGATCCAGCCAGCTGGGAAGCCTCAACCCAACAGTTGATCTGCTTACCTCTTTGCCAGGATCTTGATTTTTGGGACAGAAAAGAAGTGAATTGTAACAGACATGTAAAAAAACACAGGCAGCCCTTTTTGACCGAGGGTGAAAAACAGTCATTGACAAGACCAGCGGGGTATTAACTAAAGTGAATCTGAAAGCTCAAATGCCTGCAAGGAATTGTTCATAGAGTTGGGGGAAAACTGATGTCACAGCTCCTCCCTGCTTCCATATCTTTCATGGAATCTCTCCTGCATAAAACTTTTATGACTGCATAAAGCTGTCATCCTTGAATACTGTAATGTGGACTAGGTCACCAAGCAATTCTTTTCGGTAGGGAATGATGTCTGCGTCATTTGAGGCCAAGCTGTGTCTTGGGAAGACCAACTGGCAGCATGTTCTTGGGCATTGCTGACTCAACAGAAAGTCTAGGTTGTGTCCTTCTGCACCACACTTCTTAAAAAGTCCTCCTGTGACATTCAAATAGCACTTCTGTTGTCTTCTAGGTGTTGCTTCACCTGTTTAGGCTGGAGAGTTGGTTCGGGACTTAGAAGGAAATTGTTAAGGAATTTTCAGTGGGCTGGAATGTAGCATGGTCCATCAGAAAAAGAGACCCCATCTCTGATCTTCCCCATAAGGACAAAAACTACTGGTCATGGAATGGATCTTTAGGAGCTTTAGAGCCATGGTGGCACAGTGGTTAGAGTGCAGTATTGCAGGCTACTTCTACTGACTTCTGGCTGCCTGCAATTTGGCAGTTTGAATCTCACCAGGCTCGAGATTGACTCAGCCTTCCATCCTTCTGAGTTGGATAAAATGAGGACCCAGATTGTTGGGGGCAATAGGCTGACTTTGTTAACTGCTTAGAGAGGGCTGTTAAGCACTGTGAAGTGGTATACATCTAAGTGCTCTTGCTCTTGCTAACCTTATGTTCTATACAAATGGCAAACTATCCCAAAAGGAACAGATCAATGGTATGGAAAAGATCTGAAGCCACTGATGGACGGACAATTCTCGTCAGTGGTATCAATAATTCTGTATATAAAAACTGGGCATCTGAGGAGATGAATCTTACTCCTGTTTTATGAATGAAATTATCTACTCCATCATACTTGATGGTGGAGACATATGAAGATGATTAAAGAGTTGTGTGGCCCATCTAATGTTGTTTATTTTTATTTATTTATTTTATTTATTTTGTCAAGCATGCATTTGGTAATATAAGTATAAACATGATTATTGATACATAAAATAGATATGAATGAAAGGGAACATTAAGATAGAGACGGCAGGCACATTGGTGCACTTATGCATGCCCCTATCTTCCATATTTGTTTTTTATTTATTTTATTTCTCAATCACTTACAAGATAATAGGTATAAGTATAAACATAGTTATGAATACGTGAAATGGGTACATATAAGAAAAATAAAACAATAGGACAGGAACGGTAGGCACGTTGGTGCGCTTATGTACATTCCCTACAGACCTCTTAGGAAAGGGGTGAGGTCAATAGTAGACAGTCTAAGGTTAAAGTTTTTGGGGTTTGGGGAAGAAACCACAGAATCAGGTAGGGCATTCCAGGCACTGACCACTCTGCTACTGAAGTCGTATTTCCTGCAATCAAGTTTGGTGCGGTTAACCTTGAGTTTGGATCTATTGTTTGCTCTTGTGTTGTTATGGTTGAAGCTGAAGTATTCATTGACAGGTAGGACATTGCAATGTATGATTTTATATACTATATTTAGATCAGACCAAAGGCAGCGTAGTTCTAGCTTTCTAGGTCTAGAATTTCAAGTCTGGTGGCATAAGGTATCCTGAACCGAGTAGAGGAGTAGATAACTCTTCTTGTGAAATATTTCTGGACTTTCTCAACTGTATTAATAGCAGATATTTACCTATTTTACCACGATTGCCAACTCCTTGATATTTGCCACTTAAAATAGCCTCTTACTCTGCCAGATGCCCAATTCTGGCTATATATTGCTATCAAATCTCGATAGATACCTTTACAATTTTCACTCAGAATTTATTCATAATTACAATTGTTCATAATTTATTGGGAATTTACAAAGCCAACCCAATAGCTACATTATCAAGGAGATCTAACCTCGATCTCTCTGAATCTCTCCTAGGTGGTTCCTAATCAGGTCCCATCCTAGAACTAAGGAGGAATTTATTGGCAGTTAGAACAATTAATCAGTGGAACAACTTGCCTCCAGAAGTTGTAAATGCTCCAACACTGGAAGTTTTTATACAGAGATTGGACAACTCTTTGTCTGAAATGATTACAAACAAATAATTCCCTCAACACTGTTCAACTATTTACAAAGCGTGCACTATTACTGTTCATCTTCTCATCACTCCTTATCACCCTTCCCCTTCCACTTGTGACTGTATGACTGTAACTTTGTTGCTTGTATCCTTACGATTTGGATTGACTGTTTCCTAGTATGATTTTGTTGCTGATTGTACCTTATGACTATACTTCAGTATTGCATCTGATGATTCTTGACTCTTGACAAATGTATCTTTTCTTTTATGTATACTGAGAGTATTTGTACCAAGACAAATTCCTTGTGTGTCCAATCACACTTGGCCAATAAAGTATTCTGTTCTGTTCTGTTCTGTTCTGTTCTGTTCTGTTCTGTTCTGTTCTATTCTATTCTATTCTATTCTATTCTATTCTATTCTATAGCAGTTATGGCAAACCTTTTTCGGCTCCTGTGCTGATAATTGCGCATACGCTCGTGCTCACGTGCCAGCACCCAGAAGGCAATGCATGCTGCCCCCCCACACCGCGTGCCCGTGCGTGCGTGATCCCCTCACAGCACCATGTGCCTGCGCTTGTGTGCGCGCAATTCCCTTTGCCGTGCACCGCTCATCTGCGCATGCGGGTAAGATCACTCTCATGCGCCACGTGCCTCTGCGCATGTGCACATGATCACTCCCACGTGCCATCCATTTGCACATGCGTGCATGATCCCTTTGTGTGGTGCATGTCTATACACATGTGCCTGTGACCCCCCATGTATGCACGCCAGATACCTGACAATCAGTTGTTGGGCATCGCAGTGCGTGCACATGTGCAGTGGGGCTCTTCCAGGTAAGCTCCCATGTCCCGGGGGAAATGGTTCTGCATGCCATTGCTGGCATGTGTGGCATAGGTTTGCCATCACGGTTATAAGGTTTCCTGTCTGAGCAGGGGGTTGGACTAGAAGACCTCCAAGGTCCCTTCCAACTCTTTTATTCTGTTACATATCTATCTCATGCTGCACATAAATATGCAATGTGTGTCTCTACTTATTTGTCTGTTGTGTCAAAGATGTTCTAATTGGTGACTCAGAGACTTCTCTAGGTGCTCTTATTTTTCGTTAAAAAACTACAGTCTTGCTATACTATTAAATATGCTACTTTGACAGCAGGGTATTAGGGAACATGAGGTCAAATTCTGCATTCTGGTTCATGGGCATGGCTGCCTTTGTCATTTAGTCACTGTGGGGGGAGCTTCCTTGTGCATATCCAAGACCTGGGACGTCATCTGCCATTTTTTCTTCTGCACAGGCCAACTTTTCATGGATAAAAGTTCTCTGCAAGTTGGTTAGAAATTCTAGCAGCAGATGGTATGGGACGGAGTTTGGGCTGAGGATTTGTGCACAGTTCCCTTTGAATGCAGACAGTGCATTAATTTTATTCCATTGTACCTCCTTTCCATATTTTTTTTTCCTGAAAGGCATTCAGGGTTTTAAAATCAGGGAGCGCAGCAGATTGTTTCAATTTTACAGATAATCCTTGACTTACAGTTCATGTAGTGACCAAAGTTATGACACTGAAAAAAGTGACTTATGACCATTTTTCACGCTTAAGACCATGTGATCAAATTCATACACTATTATGACACATGGAACAGATATTACCAACGGCTGGAATTAAGAGGTGGGAGTTGGAACATGAAATAACTAGGCTAAGTAGACCTGACTGAGATATTATATATGTATTAGAACAGTGGTGGCGAAACTTTTTGTTGTGGTATGCCAAAAAACGGTGCTTGCTGGCACCCACAATGCAATGTGCCCCGACCCCCTGTGCATGTGTGCACAACACCCCTCCTTACCTGCAATGCGCAAGCACATGGCTCCCAGCTGATTTTTGGCTCGTTTAAGGCCTTTTTCGGCTTCCCAGAGGCTTGAGGGAAGCCTCTGCAGCCTCAGGAGGCCGAAAAACGGGCCTTCCGGAAATACCCAAAGTGCCGGTTTCAGCCTCCAGGGGGCCTCTGGAGCCCAGGGGAGGCCATTTTTGCCTTCCCAGGGGCTGGAGGGAAGTGTCTGCAGGCTTTGGAGGCCAAAAACCAGGCCTGTTTTGGCACTTCTGTTATTTCTGGAAGGCCCATTTTTCGGCCTCCTGAGCCTGCAGAGGCTTCCCTCAAGCCTCTGGGAGGCCGAAAAAGGCCTCAAATGAGCCGAAAATAAGCTAGAAGGCATATGGATATGCAGTGCAGGTAAGTTGAGCTGGTGCTCGTATGCCCACACAAATAGCTCTGTGTGCCATCTGTGGCACATGTGCCATAGGTTCTCCATTACAGTATTAGAATGAATACGTTGGTCAAAAATAATAGTACAAGACTAGCAATGTATAAGTAGTATATATGTCATTTGTCTTTCACTTTGATGTGTATGATGGAGGAAACGCCAGGAGGGTGTTCCTATATGTAAATAATAAAAATATATAAATATATAATAAAAATAGTAAAAATATATATTTAAAAATATATTTTAAAAAAATTCAGACACTTGGCAACTGACTCATATTTATGACAATTGCAGCGTCTTGGTGTCTCGTGATCGCCTTTTGCAACTTTCTGACAAGCTAAGTCAATGGGAAAGCCAGATTTCACTTCATAACCGTGTTACTAACTGTGATTCATTTAAAAATTGTATCAAGAAAAATTGTACAGTGGGCCAAAATCCACGTATATATTTCACTTACTAACAGAAATTTTGGACTCAATTTTGTTGTAAGTTGAGGACTACCTGTATTGGGAATATCATAAAGCTAACTAAAACACATCAACGAGGCCCTCAGACGTGTGGCTATCCCAAGTGGGCCTTCATCAAATTCTTAAAAAGACAGATAACAGATAATCAGAGTAGGAAGGAACCTTGTAGATCATCTAGTCCAATCCCCCACCCAAGTAGGAGACCCTACACTATTTCTGACAAATGGCAGTCCAATCTCTTCTTGAAAGTCTCAAGTGATGAAGCTCCCACAACTTCCAAGGGCAACTTCTGTTCCATTGGTTGATTGTTCTCACTGTCAGAAAGTTTCTCATTTCCAGGTTAAATCTCTCCTTGATTAGTTTCCATCCATTATTCCTTGTCTGGCCTTTGGGTGCCTTGGAAAATAGCTTGACCCCTTCATCCTCTCTGTGGCAGCCCCTCAAATATTGGAAGATGCTATCCTGTCTCCCCTGGTCTTTCTCTTCACTAGACTAGCCAGGCCCAGTTCCTGCAACCATTCATTGTATGTTTTAGTCTCCAGTCCCCTAATCATCCTGGTTGCTCTTCTCTGCACTTTTTTTGAGAGTGTCAACGTTTTTTTACAGTATGGTGACCAAAACTGGATGGAGTACTCTAGGTGTGGTCTTACTAAAGTTTTATAGAGTGATATAGACCCTACAGGAACTCCTCCAAAACAGACAATGAAGAGGATAATAAACGAAGCAATGTATGTAATTCCATATGTTGCAGGAACATCGGAAAAGCTCAGGAGGATCTTCAGCCAACACAACATACGTGCACATTCAAACCCAAGAATACACTAAGGCAGCAGCTTGTCCACCACAAGGATAAAACACCCTGACACAAACTGAGCAATGTGGTATATGCAATATAATGCAGTGCGCCATGTGCAGATTTGCACATTGGGGAAACAAAACAACCACTTCACAGACGCATGGCATAACATAGGAGAACAAACCCATAGGGACTACATTCAGCAGTCCATCTGCATTTAAAAGACAAAGACCACTCTTTTGAAGACAACAAAGTCCACATTTTGGACAGAGAGGTCCGCTAGTTTGAAAGGGGGGCCAAAGAGGCCATCTATGTCAAAATTGAACAGAGGGGGAGGGATACGGCATCATCTATCTCCAGTCTACAACACAGTCCTTTCAACACTTCCAAGAAGGCTCCACACCTATTTGCACCAATGAGGTGACTCTGATGACACAGGTAAACCTCCAAGTGGCCTCAACAACTCTCTAAAAGAATGCAAAAGACCAGCTGTCTGCAAGAAGTATAAATCCTTCCATTCCCCAACATCCAGTCAGAGCTGAAGAAACTTCTTGGATGAGAAGTTAAATGTCTTCAAACAAAAACTAGAAAGTCCAGTTCCCTCTTGAAAACACACCTTTGGGACCGATTAGGTAATATTACCCTCACTCAGAATAAAGGATCACTTCCACAGGGCAATTATCCAAGTATAATCTTTTTCATGGCTCCTAAAAAGAAGATTTCCTTCAGTTGTGCCTCAAAATTTCTGCAACCTGACATTTATAGATTGACTTCTATGACCTTTAAAGTAAGGTAGGGATTACACAAGTATCAAATTTGTTTCTACTCTTTCCTGTTTGTGAAGCTATACTCTTAACTGAAGTATTCCTGCCTTCTAGAGATTTTATGTACCCCTGCAAACAAATAAGACAGAAGCTTTAGTGAAGTACTTTGTTGTATATTTTCTGACCTACACTATTGATTTTCTTATTATGCATCATCCTGGCTCTGTAATGATTCATCTCTTCTTTAGATGTGAAAATAGGCTTTTCCACAAAATGGAAGCCAGGGCGCTGATTTAAAAAAACTCAGTTGTGTCATTTTGGCTTTATTTAACGCAGAGCTGTCTTTGCTTTTAAAGGCATAAATTTGGGGGGGGGGGGAATTAGGAAAAAAAGAGGTGGTGCAACTTTTGATCAACAAATATTTATTTTATTTATTTATTTTTGTCATTTGCTTACAAGATAATTGGTATAAGTAAAACATAGTTATGAATACATGGGTACATATAAGAAAAATAAAAAATATATAAAAGAAGCAATAGAAAAGGGATGGTAGGCACGTTGGTGCACTTATGTACACCCCCCCTACTGACCTCTTAGGAAAGGGGTGAAGTCAATAGTAGACAGTCTAAAGTTAAAGTTTTTGGGGTTTGGGGAAGAAACCACAGAGTCAGGTAGAGTATTCCAAACATTGACCACTCTGTTGCTGAAGTCATATTTCCTGCAATCAAGTTTGATGCGGTTAACCTTGAGTTTGTATCTATTGTGTCCTCTTGTATTGTTATGGTTGAAGCTGAAGTATTCATTGATAGGTAGGATATTGCAATGTATGATTTTATATACTAAACTTAGATCGAACCAAAGGTGGCATAGTTCTAGGTTTGCTAGGTCTAAAATTTTGAGTCTGGTGGCATAAGTTATTCTGCAACAAGTAGAAATATCTCTAAATGATGGGGAAAGAGAGCAGAAATTTTCAGACAAGCTGTTTACACATAGTCCTTGCCTAACAACAGTTTGTTTAGTGACCGTTCAGAGTTACAACAGCACTAGAAAGAGTGACTTATGATCAATTTTCACCCTTTCGACCAGCAGTTTGAAACCTGTTCCACAACTGGTTCAGTGGTTGAGTGCAGCTTTCCTCAGACTAGCTGAGGCCTGCAGTGCCAATCAGCTGGGAGGATAAAGAAGAGAAAAACACAGGGGCAGGTGGGAGGGCTGATCTTGAGTTTTTCTCTTCTTTTTCCTCTCAGCTGATTATCGAGGCTTTTTTCCTCCTCTCCACTGATCGTCGGAAGCTTTTTTTACTACCAGTTAGACTGAAGCAGTCCAAACTGGTAGTATACAGGGGTGGGATTCTACCAGTTTGTACCTATTCTCTCTAACCCGTTGTTAATATTCTAAGCAGTTCAGAGAACTGGTTGTCAGAAGAAATTACTGGCCTAATCCTGTTAGGAAGGCAGGAAGGAAACATTCTGGTGTTGCTTACAGAAACTGCCTCTCCATTAACCCTTATTACATTCTTGGCAGGACTAGACTTCCTGTCTCTGGAACTTCCCTGAAGTTTTTTCCCTCTCCTTTGCTGGTACTTTGCTTGTGTGGAGTGACCATTCAAAGTTACAATGGCACTGAAAAAAGTGACTTATGACCATTTTTCATACTTACGACTGTTGCAGCATCCCCACAGTCATGAGAGGCCAAGCGAGGAGATGCGTGCCTCTATGTGAGTGATATTGAATTGGCCATGCCCAGCCAATAACATGACCAATTAGCCATGTCCATCCAGTCACATGACCACCAAGCCATGCCCATCAACTAAGCCATGCCCCCAGAACCGGTTGTTAAAAATTTGAATCCCACCCCTGGTCGTATACCACTGTTCTGACCCAAACCCTTTTCCAATAAAACAAACACGAACCAAAGGGAACAGAAACCTTTTAATGATTCTTACGAATCCCTGGTTAAAAGGCTGCTGCTGCAAACTAATTAATTTTGATAAGCACAAGCCTCACCAAAACTGTGAGAGGCTGTCAAGAATAACAGATAAGAAATATTTTATAACACAAGAGTCTTCAAATACCAACTAAAGATACTGCAATGTCCACGAGGCTGGAGTTTCAAAATGTTTTTGCTTCCTACAAAGAATGTCTGATTCACAGCTGACTTTTATCTTCTTGAAGGAGGAACCGTTACCTTGCAGCCTTACTCCCGAGTCACCCGTGCTGCTGTAGCTGCTCTTTCCTGCAAGCAATCCTGTGTGCATGCACACTTGGCACAGGCTCCTCGGGAACCTCCTCATCGCTGCTGCCAGCCCCCACAATCTCTGAAGGCAGCTGTCCACTCCCTAATGGTCCTGGCCCTCATCTGAGTCCTTGCTTTCCTCACCCATCTGCACCTGCTGCCAGCTAACCACAGCAACCACCACTGCTTATGACCGTTACAGCATCTTCATGGTCACGTGATCAAAATTCAGATGCTTGGCAACTGGCTCATATTTATGACAGTTGCAGTGTCCTGGTATCATGTGATCCCCTTTTGTGACCTTCTGACAGGCAAAGTCAACGGGGAAGCCAGATTCACTTAACAACCATCTTACTAATTTAACAGCCACAGTGATTCACTTAATATATGTAACAAGCAATGTTGCAAAATGGGACAAAGCTCACTTAACAATGGGTTTCACAATTTTGGGGCTCAGTTGTGGTCTTAAATTGAAGACTACCTGTATTTGTTTGCTCAACCTAATAGATAAATCAGAACCAGAATTTTGAGTCTCTGTCATGGAATAGGGATTAATAGGGATTAAGCAAAAATGTTGTTGGCTTTGCAGAAAAACGATCTTGGTGTTGGCAAACTGTGAAAATTTTGCAATCGTTGGAATACATGATTTGGTGGTTGGGACAACAGCCAACAACCATCGAATCTGATTTTTTTTTCTTCATAACATGTGTTCTGACCAAGGCTTCCTGAGACAGTAACAAACACACGCTAGTCCCAAAAACCTTTTGTTTTATTTCAATGGCTATGAATTATATGCATTCACAGCCCATGATGAGTCCCAAACAGTTTATAATAGTCCAACCCAAGTTTGCCACAGTTGTTTGAGATAAGGCTTCTAAGCATCCACTTTTATCTTCCTGAACTGCTGCCAATGACTAAATTGCCAAATAGCTGTACAGGGCCAAGCAGAGCACAAAGTCAGCATGGAGCTTCAGATGTTAAACTGATCAGAACGAACAAAGTTGCTTCCTGCAAAGGCTCATGTCCCTTTGCTCCTCCTTTATGTCTTATGGGAGGGGCCAATCACCTCTTATTCCTTACTCCTTACTTTTACACTTTACTCCTGAGTTGCCCTTTTGTCTCAACTGTTCTTGCTGTCTGGCAGCTCTGCGCACACGCGCACTGGGAATAGGCTCCTCCTGTTCCTCTGCCTCGCTGATGTCAGATTTTGGAGGCTCCAGAGTTGGCACATAACTCCCAGATGGTCCTGGCTCCATCTCTATGTTGGTCACAGATCCTTCATCCGAGCCTTCCCTAGGCTCCAGGACCTGCCCCTATTCCTCCCCATTGTTCGACTCTGCTGCCAGCCCCACAGGCCGCCGGCCGACCACAACAACATACAGTTCCTGAATACAGGTAGTCCTTGACTTACGACTAGAATTGAACCCCATATTTCTGTTGATAAATGAGACATTGTTATTTTGCCTCGTTTTCCACTTTTCTTGCCACTGTTGTTAAAGGAATTGCTGCAGTTGTTAAACTACTAACATGATTGTTTTGTGAATTTGGGTTTCCCATTGACATGGCTCATCAAAAGATCTCAAAAGGGGATCACATGATCCCAGGACGCTGCAACCATCCTAAATATGAGTCAGTTACCAAGCATCTAAACATGATCTTGGGTATGCTGCAATAGCCATAAGTGTGAAAAATGGTCATGAGTCACTTCAAACAGTCACTAAATGAACTGTTGTAAGTCGAGGACCTCCTGTATTAAAAATGCTCTTCGTACCTGCTTTTAAAACCACTTGAAAAGAATTCTGTAAGGTGCAAGGGGACATGTGGGTTTTTTGGAGGTTGGGTGGGCCAAACCAATTAATTCCTTAACTGCAGCCCAGTTCCCAAATTAACTGCTCCCTCATCTGTCTTCCCTTGGACTAAGATACATCTTTTCTCTAGGCTTACCTTACGTGCCTTTCAGAGGAGCTGCATAGACTCTGTGTAATAAATGAGTTTTGCTAGCAATGTGGTTTTTCTCAGAAATAGCTGGAGGCCACTTTTCAGGTGGCTGGGAGGAAGGAATGAAATAGTATTAACACTATCAAGAGGTCCAGGCTCAGCGCCTGGGTGGCTGACTGGAGTCCCCATTCTCAAGATCACGGAATGGAATGGAATAAAATGGAATAGACTTAGGAACAGATGGAATAGAATAGAGTGGAGTGGATTGGATTGGAGTGGAATAGAAATAGAAATAGATATAGAAATAGAATAGAACAGGAACAGATGGAATAGAAATATAATAGAAACAGGAACAGATGGAATAGAATAGAATAGAAATAGAAATAGAATAGAATAAAATAGAAATAGGAACAGATGGAATAGAATAGAATAAAAATAGGAACAGATGGAATAGAAAAAGAATAGAAACAGGAACAGGTG
>BLBF01000055.1:10076184-10087659 GCA_015471245.1 Laticauda colubrina | reverse complement strand
ATCTATCTATCTATCTATCTATCTATCTATCTATCTATCTATCTATCATCTATCTATCTATAAGGCCCAGTCCCACTGCACTTACAGATGCAAAGAGGATGTAAAACGTTAAAAAAAGCTTGCCATCCATTGGAAAACGCTATGCATCCGTTGTGTACTCACTGCATACATGTTTCATACACTCTATCCCTCCAGCATCCGTCCACTGAGATTTCATCCGCCCAAGAAGTTTTGAGCTGCACAAAACTTTGTGAATGGATGAACTTTCCACCGCGTACGATGTACATCCACGACATATATGGGCAACAAACGTTCTATGTCCGTTATCATCTGTTAAACGTCCACTGTATCCTCTCTGCATCCTCTGGCCATCCCCTCAACTCACATCCACTGCAGCTGAAAACGGAAAGAGGGAGGAAACAAAAGGTACACAGAACGTCTACACAGCGTTAGTAGCACGGAAATAGAAAGGATGTAAGCGTATGCATCTCGTATATAAAGGATTAAAAACGAACAAAACGTTTGTATCTGGGATGTATCTCGTATATTTAGGATGTCTGGAGTATGTTTAGAATATTTAGAAGGACACCAAGGGGACAACCAATATTTTCTATAAAAAGGGGGAGAAAATCATCTGGATCTCAGTATGAGTCCAGCAACTGTGGTGTACAGACCTCTTCACCCTTGGTCTTGGTCTTCAACATCATCCATTGTTCTCCACCATGGATGATGACACAGTCCGTATGATAGCTGCACTCATTCATCACCAGAACCAAAATCTGTTCAGACTGTTTCAACTTTTATACAGAAGGAGAAGAAGGAGACATCCAAGAGCTGTGTGGGCCTGAGGATGGATCAGGAGAAGAATGGAGTTTGGACTGTATGACCAGTTGATGGTGGAGCTGAGGAATGAAGACCCCCGTGCATTCCATCACTTCATGAGGATGCCACCAGCCATGTTTGACAAAGTTGTAGAGCGTCTGAGACCCAGGTTGATCAAGCCAAGCACCAACTTCCGTCCCAATCTGGACCCTGGACTGAAGGTGGCACTGACTCTGCGCCACCTGGCCTCTGGAACCACATACAGAAACATGCAGTATGCCTGGAGGGTGCCACGCAACACCATCAGCAAAGTGGTCAGAGAAGTGGTGCAGGCCATCATCAAAGAATACGTGGAGGAGCTCTTCAAGTGCCCCACCACTGAACAAGGCTGGAGAAAACTTGCAGAAGAGTGGTATCAGAGGTGGAACTTTCCCCACACCGTTGGAGCCATAGATGGGAAGCACGTGGCCTGCAAAGCTCCAGCCAACTCAGGGTCCACTTATTACAACTACAAGGGCTTCTTCAGTATCATCCTCTTTGCCATGGTTGATGCTGACTACAAGTTCATGTACATCGATGCTTCAGGCAACGGGTCAGCTTCAGATGGCCAGGTATGCAACGCAAGTGACCTCAAGGATGGGCTGGAACGCAACCTCATAATGGGTTTTCCGGATCCAGACCCCCTACCCAATGACACACAAGATGTGCCCTACTTCATCATTGGTGATGACGCCTTCTCCCTCAGAACCTACCTCATGAAGCCGTACACTTCAAGATACCTTACCCGTGAAGAGAGGATCTTCAACTACAGGCTGTCCAGGGCAAGACGGATGGTGGAGAACGCCTTTGGCATCCTGGCCAACAGGTTGCAGATACTTCTCACCACCATACAGCATGACCCAGAGACTGTGAGGAACATTGCGGAAGCTTGCTTCATCCTGCACAATCTCATGAGCACCCGCTACCCAGTGTTGCAGAACAGGCTTGTGGACCGTCAACAAGGGAATGGGGACATGGAGCCTGGTGAATGGAGGTAAGGATGTAACCTGATAGACACTGTGGATGTACAAGGCCCCAACACAGCTTCACATGAAGGGAAGAAGCAGCGCAACCTCCTGAGACAGTGGTGCAACTCCCCAGCTGGAGCAGTGGAGTGGCAAGACAAGATGATAGATGATTAATGGATGTTTCCTTGAAGCTGTCGCATTACACTGATGAGATTGTGCCATGTATGTTGAGTGGTCCTACAATGAATAGGGCATTAATAAAGAGCTTTGTTTATTTTAAAATGTGTTGATCAATGAATAAATTGTTATTGATAAAAAAAGGTCCATATGTGTGGCAGCTGGGATGGTGGACCATATAGTCCCACTATGCTTGCACTGGAGGCTTATCTATCCCGCAACTATCCTTATCTATCCCACAAGCATGCAAAGGCTTAACCAATTTTTCAAAGTTTTCACCAACACTTTATTAAGTAAAAAAAATGAACCAAGTGTCTTAAGCAAAGATAACCTTTATTATCTGTCTTAGGTAAACTTTATGACTTTATTAAATAGGCAAAATGAACCAAATAAACTGTATTAAGTGTTTAAGCAAAGATAACCTTTATTAACTTTCTTAGGTAAACTTTATGACTTAATTAAAAAAACAAAATGAACCAAGTAAAGTGTCTTAAGCAAAGATAAACTTAACAAGTACAACTCAGTCTCTGACACTATTCTCAGTCACTCTGAGTCATGTCCCTGGTCTCTGGTTCTGGCCTTCTTGCCAGGGCTTGAATGAGTAGGCACGGGCTTCCTCTTCTTGCCTGACTGACGAACCATGGTGTTCCTGCTAGATATATGTGGCAGCACATCTTTCCCCTGTATGCTGACTGCACGCATGCTGCATCCTTTTATATTTTATATCTGCGGAGCTGACGCAATTCATACTCCCTGCATGCGCAGTGAACGCTTTGCATCCGATATACATCCACGCGGCATCCCCTTTGTTTCCTATAGGCATCCATGATGCATCCGCTTCATCCGCTATGCATCCGCCCCTTCTGCTATGCGTCCGCTTTGCAATTATCCCCCAGAACCCCTTCAGAGGTGTCATCCACTTCCATCCGTTGTCATCCGCTAGGCTTCCTATGAACATCCATTTAACATCCCCGCTACATACTACCCACGTCCGTTCTTTTCCGTTCTTTTCCGTTCTGTTTATGCAAATTTTTACTACTTTTTGGAGCGGATGACAACGGATGGAGCCACCCCCAAAATTTTGCTCGTCCGCTGTGTCCTTTATGCATACGTTTTGCATCCGTCGGCCAGTGGGACCAGGCCTTGTCTGTCTGTCTGTCTGTCTGTCTGTCTGTCTATCTATCTATCTATCTATCTATCTATCTATCTATCCATCTATCTATCCATCATCTATCTCTATCTATCATCTCTGTCTGTCTGTCTGTCTATCTATCTATCTATCTATCTATCTATCTATCTATCTATCTATCTATCTATCATCTATCTATATCTATCTATCAACCTACCTACCTACCTACCTACCAACCAACCTACCTCTGGAAGAAATTCAAGAGGAGACCATTTCAAAGAAAGGCAAGTTGTCGCCCAGGAATTAAGTTTTATTTTTTTCACCTTTGGAAATCAGGTGCTTAGATTAAAAACACTGTTCTAGGCTGAGGGAGGGGGAGCTCTTTGCTGTTTGTTACCTTGTCTTTCTTTTCCTGGCCTGCAGACTGTCCTGAGCAACAGTGCAAACTTCTCTCCATCTCCTTTCAAAAGCACCTGCTGATCAGCCTGAGAAAGCATCCCTTTGATCTTTTCCATTCTGGTCCCCTGATCACCTTCCCACACTTTTCTTTTTTTTTTTCTTTTTTTCTTTTGGAATGCATTTACTTTTAAGATCTTCCCTTTCTTATGTAAAAGAGGCAATTAGAGTCATATCTGTTTATTTTAAACAAAATGGCTGTTAATTAGCGTGATCAAAAATCCTGCCATTATACACTCTGGGTTTCCCTTTGTAGTTGCACTAAATTGCATATGGTTTGGTGCCAGTTGACATGATAGAAACATTGAAGATTGGGCTTTCGTTCCCTCCTCCCCCCTTCCTTTCCTTTTTATTTTTATTGTTATTTTGGTAACTTAATGAACAAACAGATTAATGACGCTTTGTGATGTTCTATTTCTGATTGATGGGTTCAGAAATCATTATTTTTGTTTTTTAATGAGTAACACCACATTTTAAGTTATTAAAAGTGATTTAACTGACTCAATTTGTTTCTTCCAGTTTTCAAGAAAACTCCATTCTGTTAATAACAGCTGAACAATTATGGCATCCTTGTGCGATTCAGCTCTAATATTATTGACTTTTCAAATGAGCAGAATACTCATCCTTTCATTGACTATATAGATATCTGGCTCAGTCCACCAATGACATATAACAATATAATTTTATTTGCTCATGGCTAAGAGACAGAATCTTGCCAGACTAAAACAATGTTATTGTCACTTGAATGCATATACTCTGGGAGATTCTAGGAGTGGCTATTCTAAACTCTGTCATGCCCCTGTTGTAATCTGATTCGGAGGGGGAGGCCAAGCAGCTGACAGGGCCTGGGAATGTGGCTCCATTGGCTGTAGGAAAAACTGGGGAAGGGCACACAGTCTGGCTGGACAGAGCAGGAGAGAGGTGGAGCAAGGGAGAGGGAATTCAGGGGAAGACCCAGGCCCACCCCCTCTTCATCCTAGGTCACACAGGGAGGAACGGAGAAGGGAGCAACATGAGTTGCGTGGCTTACGGGAGAGGAAAGGGCCCTGATTCCCTTCATTCCCTTCACAGACTTATCTGGGTTCCTGGCGTCTTCCAAACTGTGTGTGTTTTGCTGTGCTTTCAAGTCTGCAATTCCTTCTCCTGTCATGTCAAGTTAATTACTGCAGCGTGGTTTGTTTGGATTTTAAGTTACAGTTTGTATGTACTTTGTTTTTGGACTGAATTTCCTCCACTTAAAGGCTGTTCCTGGGAGAGTTATTCGTCCAACCGAAGGTAACCTGGACATTGGGGGCAAAGTTGGAGATAATAAAGGGTCTCTTCTTGCTTATTTGACTGTGTTGCCTTTGTGCCACATCCCAGATCATCTCAATTCTCTTCCTCTGTCTCCAATCCAGTTCTAGGCCCTACTGCTTCTTAACAGAATAACAACAGAATACAGAGTTGGAAGGGATCTTGGAGGTCCTTTAGTCCAACCCCCTGCCCAAGCAGGAGGCCCTATACCAGGAGTCTTCAAACTTGACAGCTTTAAGACTTGTGGTCTTGAACTCCCAGAAATCCTCCTCCAGTCATGTTAGCTCAGGAATTCTGGGAGTTGAAGTCCACAGGGTTGAAACTTGCCAAATTTGAAGACCTTTGGCCTATTCCATTCCTGATAAGTAGTTGCCCAATTTCTTCTTTAAAACCTACAGTGGTGTAGCCTCCCCCCACTCGAATATGATCCCTCCTTCCTGGGAACTTCTGCTTCACTATAATCCATCATATCACCTCCTTTGTAGTAGGTACTCTTCATCATAACAAGTAATGGTATAACAAAAAAATAGAGTTAGAAGGGAGCTTGGAAGTGTTCTAGTCGAAGCCCTTGCTCAAGCAGGAAACACTGTACACTTTCAGACAAATAGTTGTCCATTCTCCTTGTAAAAACCTCCAGTGTTGGAGTACCTACAATGTCTGAAGGCAAGTCATTCCATTGATTAATTGTTTTAATTGTCAGGAAATTTCTCCTTAGTTCTAGATTGCTTCTCTCCTTGATTAGTTTCCATCCATTGCTTCTTGTCCTGAATTCAGGTGCTTTGGAGAATAGTTTGACTTCCTCTTCTTCAGGGCAGCCCTTGAAATGTCAGAATGCTGCTATTATATCACCCTAATCCTTCTTTTCATTAAAGTAGACATACCCAATTCCTGCAACTGTTCTTCCTATATTTTATCCTCCAGTCCTCTAATCATCTTTGTTGCTCTTCTCTACATTCTTTCTAGCATTTCAACATCTTTTTAAAAATATTGTCATAATCAAAACTGGATGTAATATCACAAATGTGGTCTTACCAAGGCATTATAAAGGGGTATTAACACCTGCCATAAACACTGTCTTTAATGGGGTATGGGAAGGCCTCAGGAAACAAGGGGTAAGCGATGCCACCAAAGGAATGGTCAGCAAAATCTACAGCTTGATAGTGGGTGGTGCAAAACATTCACAAGAAGAAACCCTCCCTATTTCTTTGGCTGTAAAGAAGGCAGCGGGGGAACTGTCCTTTCAAATTGGCAAGACTGATATCAGCCTCACAAGGTATATAGGAAACATGACCAAATGAACTAATTTTACGTTATTATAAAGCAACATTAACAAATATTTGCACAAGAGATATATAATACAATAACCTAAATACCTAAAATACCAAAACGCACAGAAAATAATTAAGTGATGTCGTATCCTAAATCCTTATACTCAAGTAGAAGACTCTATACCATTCACTTTTATTATTTATTTGTTTGTTTGTCAAACCTATAGAAGATAACAAGTGTAAGAATGAACACAAACAAGAACAAAGGAAGTAAATACAGATACGTGGGGACAGTAAGACAGGGATGGTAGGCACGTTGGTGCGCTTACGCACGGCCCCTTTAAGGACCTCTTAAGAATGGGGTGAGGTCCACAGTGACAGTTTGAAGTTGAAGCTGTGAGGGGTTGAGGCTGCAACAACAGAGTCTTGTAATGCTTTCCAGGCTTTGACCACTCTGTGGCTGATGTCGTATTTTCTGCCATCGAGTTTGGAGCAGTTTACCTTGAGTTTGTATCTATCTATCTATTTAGTTAGTTAGTTAGCTTGTATATATTCTAGATAAATGGTTGTCTAGACTCTTCTTAAAATCCTCCAGTGTTGGAACCACCCACAAATTCTGAAGGCAAGCCATTCCATTCATTAACTGTTCTCGTTGTCAGGAAATTTCTCCTGAGTTCTAGATTGGATCTGGAGATTGGAGCTATGGTGGTGTTGTGGTTAGAATGGCGGTATTGCAGGCTAATTCAGCTCACTGCTAGGAGTTCGATCCTGACCAGCTCAAGGTTGACTCAGCCTTCCATCCTTCAGAGGTTGGTAAAATGGGGATCCAGATTGCTGGGAATGATATGCTGACTTTATAAACGGCTTAGACAGTGCTATAAAGCACTATGAAGCGGTATATAAGTCTATTGCTATTGCTGTCTGGCTTTAATTATCTTTCCTGTTACTTCTTGTCCTGGAGAATAAGTTGACCCCTCCCCTCCCTTCTATGACAGCCCCTCAAATATTGGAAGAGAACAATCATGTCATCCCTAGTCCTTCTCTTACTTAGACTAGACATACTAATTTTGAACCAGTTGAAGCTTCTGTGTGGTCTTTAAAAGCAACTCTGTGTTGCAGAAGCTTAAGTGAGTAACAGTGAGGACAGGAGCTGCCGTAGCAAATTGGTAGCTTAACTTAGGGGCACCAGTATGCATATTTTTCAATTTTGTTTTTTTATTTTAATGTAGCATTTATAGCAATAGCATTTAGACTTGTGTACTACTTCACAGTGTTTTATAGCCCTCTCTAAGAAGTTTACAGAGTCGGCCTATTGCCCCCAACAATCTGGGTCCTCATTTTACCCACCTTGGAAGGATGGAAAGCTGAGTCAACCCTGAGTCAAAATATAGTAGAGAAAAAACAACCACTATGTCAATGTCAAACAGCTCCAACATCCTGCAGCAATGAATTGACACCTGTACCCTGGCCCAAAGAAATGGAAAGATGACTCTGAGAATGAATGACAGATTTCAATACAATTCTAAATATTAGGCACACATTTCAATATATTGGTAAGATCGTAGAATTAAAGGTAAAGGATTCCCTTGCACGTACGTGCTAGTTGTTTCTGGCTCTAGGGGGCAGTGCTCATCTCCGTTACAAGCCAGCACTATCTGAAGACGTCTCCGTGGTCATGTGCCAGCATGATTAACCACCGAAGGTGCATGGAATGCTTTTATCTTCCCACCAAAGTGGTCCCTATTTTTCTATTTGCATTTTTACATGCTTTCCAACTGCTAGATTGGCAGAAGCTGGGAGCTTGCTCTGTTACGTGGCGCTAGGGATTCGAACCACCCAACTGCTGACCTTTCTGATCTACAAGCTCAGCGTCTTAGCCACTGAGCCACCATCTCCCTTTATCCTAGAATTAGCATTGGTCAAACTGCAAGCATCTCTGATTCACAAGTTGCTTCCGCAAACTTTACGGGTTTCAAGAGACTTCATGAAAGTGTTTGGAAATCTTTGCATAAATGTTTTCTATAAATATTTTATTGCTTTTTCTCCCATAAATAATGCATATTATCAACTATGTTTTTTTTTTTAAACTTAGCTTGGAATCTGGCCATGGGAAACATGGCCAGATTCCAAGTAAACAGCTGAGCACCCAGTTTAGTCATCTCACTGCTGGGGTTGGGTGAGGACACAACCAAACTTCAATTCCAGTGATAGGAAGGCCCAAGGTAGGTTTGTTGTACCTTTAAAGAGTCACTAAGTAACCTGTCATAAATTGAGAACTAATCTAGTAGGTAAGAAAATTGTGATGCGGCAGGCTAAAGTTAGCAAGCACCCATTGATTTCCTGAATATTTATTTGTTTTATTTTGTATTTCTTAACCTCCCACTTGCCTTGGAATATGGGCATTTTGTGACTGACCATGCCCACTAATCCACATGTACAATCCCTGGCTCCTTAAATTAAAATTTGTCCCAAAGGTGATTTTTTTCAAGAGGAAACTGGACTTTCTGGCTTTTCTTTGAAGATATTTCACTTCTCATCCCCGAAGTGTCTTCAGGTCTGACTGGATGGTGGGGAATCACCATCCAGTCAGAACTGAGGAATGGATGAGAAGCGAAACATCTTTGGAGAAAAAGAAAGAAAGTCTAGTTGCCTCTTGAAAAAAACACTTTTGGGACAACAATGACCTGGATGACTGAGAATCTCCATAGACATAGATTAAGATTTGCTTCTGTGCTGTCCTAATCCCACAGATGGACAATTTCTACATCTGTGTTTTCTTCTCCTTTTAAAGGTATTGTCAGGCTTCCAAGTAATACATCCATAACAAACAGAGCTCTGAGATAAGTAGGTTCCTCAAAGAATTGGTTTATTGGACATATCATATTGGCATAAGCTGGTGAACACCGACTTTGAATTTTCCTGCAGTTTTCACCTAAAGGCTAAGTCCCACTGGCCGACGGATGCAAAACGTATGCATAAAGAACACAGCAGACAAGCAAAATTTCGGGGGTGGCTCCATCTGTTGTCATCCACTCCAAAAAGTGGTGAAAATTTGCATAAACAGAACGGAAAAGAACGGACGTGGATAGTATGTAGCGGGGATGTTAAACGGATGTTCATAGGAAGCCTAGTGGATGTATATCGGATGCAAACCGTTCACTGCGCATCCTTTCTATTTCCATGCTACTAACGCTGTATAGACGTTCCATGTACCTTTTGTTTCCTCCCTCTTTCCGTTTTCAGCTGCAACGGATGTGAGTTGTGAGGATGCCCAGAGGATGCAGAGAGGATACAGCGGATGTTTAACAGATGATAAACAGACATAGAACGTTCGTTGCTCGGATGTCATGGATTTACATCGTACGCAGCGGAAAGTTCATCCGTTCACAAACTTTTGTGCAGCTCAAAACTTCTTGCACGGATGAAATTGCAGTGGACAGATGCTTGATGGATAGAGCATATGAAACACATATGCAATGAGTACACAACGGATGCATCGTGTTTTCCAATGGATGGCAAGCTTTTTTTAATGTTTTACATCCTCTTTGCATCCGTTAGTGCAGTGGGACAAGGGCTTAATTAAAAGTAAAAGTTTCTCCCTTTTCCCAAACAGTCAGTTTCATGATCCAATTAAGGTCCTGTCCAGTTGTCAGGGGACATCACTCCTCCTCTCCTCAGCCACCTGTGGAAATGACCTTGGTTCTCAGGAGAAAGTATTTTGTTTTGACTACAAACCCTCACTATGTCTATTCCCCCCCCTCCCTATCTCTCAGCTCCAGTGTGGCAACACTGAAGCCTCAAAATGGCCTCGGTCAGGTCAGCTTCAGAGTTGATAGGAATTACCTCTCCTTCCTGCATGGGCAGGTATGTCCCAAAATTCATTCAGGAGGATTTGGATTTGTGTATCTGTGTGGGGATGGTGGGGGGTGAGATTACAGGTAGTCCTCAATTTACAACCATTTGTTTAGCACTGAAAAAAGTGACTTATAACTTAAGATTGTTGCCATTATGTGAGCCAAATTTGGGTGCTTAGCAACCAGTCTCCTGGGGTCATGTGGTCGCCATTGGTAACCTTCCCAGTGAGCTTCCAACAGGCAAAGTCAATGGGAGACACTGGATTTGCTTAATAACTGATGATTCACTTAACAAGTGTAGTGATTCATGGCAAAAAAAGATAAAACCATGGCACAAAATTATAAGCACAAGTCGCTTAACAACAGCTTTGCTTAACATCTTGGTCTCGAAGTTGGTCATAAGTTGAGGATTGTCTGGACTCTAGACCAGGGGTATCAAACTCAAGGCCGGTGGACTGGTGGTGGTGTTAAGCCTGGGTTCCCCAACCAGGGTTAGGTAGACAAGCTAAACAGAATGTGCAGCGTTAGTCAGATAGGCACACAGATAAATGAGTGAGCTAAGCTTGTATGTTTATTAACATACAGTAAAAATAACAGATACGCTTGTGCTATCAAGAATATATTTTATTCCAGTATAAGTTTATGGCATAGTCAAATAACAGTCCAATATTCATTTACCATGTAGTCAGTCCATTCAGGGATATTCAGTTAGCAAAGTCCATGTAGAATATCCTATGTCAGTTCACATAAAAATCAGTCCTTTGTTGTCTCTCCCGTTCGAGCAATGCAGTCTTGATTCCAAGCAGTAATCAGGGATCATCAAAGCCAGAGTGAGCAAGCTGTAGTCTTGCTACTTTTATGTTGTTTTCATAACCACTCCCACAGTTAAAGCTGCAGACACTTTAACATACACCAACTATGATTCATAGTTATTATTCACCTAAACCAGTTAGGGTAAACAATGTTATCCCTAACATTCTCCCCTTTTAGGTTACATAATAACTATGAATCATTTACATCTTTAGAAAATATTTTTCGCAACTTTCTTTAAACTTAGTTGCTCCTTGAGCTTTTGTAAATTGGTCTGCAATGTTTTCTTCTGACATGCAGTATACCAATTTAATTAATCCATTTTTCACTGATTCTCTTACATTCAAATATCTTAGGTCAGTATGTTTTGATCTAGTTTTTACAGCAATACTAGTAGCTAACTTTATAGCTGCTTGGTTATCCTCGTACACCATAATGCAATCTTTCACAGTTATACCCATGTCCAACAACAACTGTTTGTAGAAAATTAAGTTAGTGCATAATAATGATAGACATGAAAATTCAGCTTCCATCGTGGATAAGCTAATATGCTGTTGTCTGATTGACCTCCATCCTATTAGTGTCTTACCAAATAATATAGCCATCCCAGATGTTGATTTTCTAGTGTTTATATCAGTTGCAAAACTTGCATCTGCATA
>BLBF01000055.1:10048250-10064128 GCA_015471245.1 Laticauda colubrina | reverse complement strand
CCTGTTCCTGTTCCTGTTCCTGTTCCTGTTCCTGTTCCTGTTCCTGTCCCTATTCCTATTCCTATTCCTATTCTGTTCTGTTCTGTTCTGTTCTATTCTATTCTATTCTATTCTATTCTATTCTATTCTATTCTACTCTACTCTACTCTACTCTACTCTACTGTATTCTATTGTATTGTACTCTACTCTACTCTGTTCCTGTTCCTGTTCCTGTTCCTGTTCCTGTTCCTGTTCCTGTTCCTATTCCTATTCCGTTCTGTTCTGTTCTGTTCTGTTCTGTTCTGTTCTGTTCTATTCTATTCTATTCCGTTCTATTCTATTCTATTCTACTCTACTCTACTCTACTCTACTGTATTCTATTCTATTGTACTCTACTCTACTCTACTCTATTCCTGTTCCTGTTCCTGTTCCTGTTCCTGTTCCTGTTCCTATTCCTATTCCTATTCCTATTCCTATTCCTATTCCTATTCCTATTCTGTTCTGTTCTGTTCTGTTCTGTTTTGTTCTGTTCTGTTCTGTTCTATTCTATTCTAATTCTATTGTATTCTACTCTACTCTACTCTACTCTACTCTACTCTACTCTACTCTACTCTATACTCTATTCTATTCTACTCTATTCTATTGTATTGTACTCTACTCAACTCTATTCCTATTCCTATTTCTTTTCTATTCTATTCTATTCTATTTCTATTTGTTTCTATTTCAACTCTACTCTATTCTACTCTACTCTACTCTACTCTTGTTCCTGTTCCTGTTTCTGCTCCTGTTCCAGTTCCTGTTCCTGTTCCTGTTCCTGTTCCTGTTCCTATTCCTATTCCTTTCTGTTCTATTCTGTTCTGTTCTGTTCTATTCTGTTCTATTCTATTCTATTCTATTCTATTCTATTCTATTCTATCCTATCCTATCCTACTCTACTCTACTCTACTCTACTCTACTCTATTCTATTCTATTCTATTCTATTCTATTCTATTCTATTCTATTCTGCTGTATTCTATTCTATTGTACTCTACTCTATTCCTACTATTCTATTCTATATCTATTTTTATTTCTACTCTACTCTACTCTTAACTACTCTATTCTATTTCTCCTAGGGTGTGTGAAGATTGAATTATTCTGTGTTTCATACATCTTCTGAGGGTTTGACCATTTTATTTCCATCTTTAAATTGAAGGGACAATTGTGGTGGGCCATTCACTTGCCAAAGAGATCTGAACACTGTAGGAAGAGAACCTTTTTAGTCTATAGTTGTCAAATATCAGAAATAGCCTGGGAGTACTTTTTCAAACTAACAAAACTTACTAAAAGCATAAGCTTATACCAATACAAAAGCTTGTGCCTTTAATAAGATTTGTTAGTCTAAAAAGATGCCACTGAGGCTCTTCATGGATTGTCTTCTAAAACAGGACCAGTGGTTCACAGCTGCCAAAAATACACAGAGAAATGGTCTACCAACTACTCTCCATTGGGTGCAATGATTGTCAAAATAAGAAGGGATTTCCCTGTTCCTCCCCCCACAATTTGGCTTCTGGAGTCCTTCAGTGACTCCATCCAGCCACCTCATTCTCTGCTATCCCCTTCTTCTTCTATTGCCCTCAATCGTCCCCAGTATTAGGCTCTTCTCCAGGGAGTCCTTCCTTCCTTCTCATTAGGTGGCCAAAGGTTTTTTTTATATACATTTTTATTGGTTTTAAAACATACATAAACAAAACATAAAAAATTAAGCCATTTTCTATATATATATATATATATATATATAATTTGTTTTTTTAAATTTTCGCGGGTACTTACATATGTGCTGTTCAGCTTCCTTCGGGTATTATCCCACGTCATTGTAGTGCTTTTAAAGTTGTAGCAACGTTTCAGCAGAATCTCATCTGCCATCCTCAGGCTTCTGTACAGAGTTTGTATGTGGGTCAGAGTCTCAGTCTTTGGTTTTAAATTTGAGGCTAGCCTATGCTGTGCCAGGATGGTTTTTTTCTTCATCCTGATTTGTTGGGAGTCTTGGTCTGTGTTTATTGGACTTGGAGTTTGATTGATCGATGTTTCTGATTTCTTCTGTCTGTTTTGTGGCTTTGATTGGCTGGCCACACTCTGCTTCTACACTGGAGGCTTTCAGTGCAGCTTGGCTTCGTGTGAAAGGATGGCTGTTATCTATTAGGAAGCCAGGTTTCATCTGGGTGCCTGGTGGGGGGGTGTTTGAGCTGGAGGTATCAGAGGGAGGCTGTTTGTGCTCAGGTGTTTGCCTGGCTTGTGGCGTGGAGATCTTTCTATTTGAGAGTGCAGGCTTCCAAATGATTGACAGTCTGCTGGAATCATCTCTTCTATTCATGCTGTTAGGTCTTTTTTCAATCTCTATGGCTTCTCTGATGATTCTGTGGCTGGGGTTTTCTATAGTGGCTAGAGTTTTAGTGCCATTGAAGTTGATGTTGTGACCTGTGGCTTTCATGTGTTGGACTAGTGAGGAGGTGTGTTCCAGCTTTTTTACTGCATTTTTGTGTTCATCCAGGCGGGTACTTATTCTTCTATTGGTCTGTCCAATGTATGTGGCCGGGCATGATGCACAGGGAACTTCGTATATGCCTTAGTTTTCGAGGTCAATTTTATCTTTGGGGTTTTTAAGGATAGCTGCTATTTTTTTTGTCTGTTTTGAAGGCAGTCTTGATGTGATGCCTGTGTAGTATCTTACTGATTTTGTCTGTAGTACCTCTTATGTAGAGCAGGACAGTTGTTCCATAGGTCTGTTGATCTTCTAGGTCTCTGTTATATCTTGGTGTGTTTTTGTGGATCAAGTTGGTGATTTTGTTTTTGTGGAAGCCATTGGCCAAATCACAAATGTGTCATTGATGTATCTTAGCCATAGTTTGGGTTTGTGGGTGGCATTAGCCAGGGCTCTGGATTCGAATTCTTCCATGAACAGGTTTGCAATGACGGGTGACAGTGGTGATCCCATAGGGGCTCTTAGAAATTAGAAATGATCAAAGATCTACACGTGGAACAAGAAGATCTGCTTGTTAGTTTCGATGTGCTTTCACTATTCACTCAAGTCCCAATAAAAGAAACTCTTGAAATCATCAAAAATAAATATCAACCAGCTAAAGACCTCATAGAACTAACAGAACACTGCCTAACCAACACTTATTTCATATACAAAGGACAAAGATACAAGCAAATTGAAGGAGCCCCTATGGGATCACCACTGTCACCCGTCATTGCAAACCTGTTCATGGAAGAATTCGAATCCAGAGCCCTGGATCTTTGGTTATTTGGGTTTTCTCCCACATAAAATTTGAAGTATTTTGGCAACTTTTTGACGAAATCTCATTCGTCATCTTCAGGCTTGTGTCTTCGGCTTTGTGCTTCTCGGAGTTATGTGAGCTTGCAGCTGTTTTTTCCTTTTAACTGCCAGTGGGGGTGCAACTTGACTGGGTGGGGGCTTGGCTGTGTTCTGATTGGCTGGGGGTGTGTTCTCATTGGTTGGGGGCCTGGCTGTGATCTGATTGGTTGGGGTTTGGCTGTGATCTGATTGGTTGGGGTTTGGCTGTGTTCCGATTGGCTGGGGGTGTGTTCTGTTCAGGTGGGGCTTGGCTGTGGTGGTAGCATCTTGTGTGGCCCTCATGGGTGTGAGTCTGGTGTCATTCTTCATGTTAGGTATTCATTTGTTGATAAGGGCGGGTTTCCAAATGGCTGGTAGGCGGGAGGCATCGTCTCTTTTATTCATGATGTGTGGGCGTTTTTCTATCTCTATGGCTTCTCTGATTATTCTGTTGTTGAAGTGTTCGGTTGTGGTGATAGTTCTAGTATTTTTAAAGTCAATCTCATCTCCTGTGGCTTTGAAGTGTTGGATTAGGGAAGAGGTTGGTTCTTCTTTTTTGATTGCGTTCTTGTGTTCTTCAATGCGTGCACTAATTCTTCTGTTGGTTTGCCCGATGTATGTGGCGGTGCAGGCAGTGCAAGGGATTTCGTATACTCCCTGGTTTTCTCACTTGATTCTGTCTTAAGGGTTTCTTTGGATAGTGGATATTTTTCCCTTTGTGCAGAATGCTGTCTTAATGTTGTGTTTTTGGAGGATCTTGCTGATTTTGTCTGTAGTGCCTTTTATATATGGGAGGAGGGCTTTGCCGTTCTCTTGTTCTCTATCTTGGATTTTGGTTAGGGTTTGTTTTTGGATTAGGTGGATAATTTTCTTTCTTTGGAATCCATTGGCTAATAGTACATCAGTGAGAGTATGCAGTTCAATTTTTAGGTGATGTTCATCAGCTAAGCATTTTGTTCTGGAGATGAGTGGCTACGGAATTGATCTGTGCTGGGTGGTGGTGTGAGAGTGCATGTAGATAGCGGTTTGTATGTGTTTTCTTCTGGTAGATGGTGTGTCCTAGGGAGCCATTGGATTTTTTGTATACTAAGACATCTAGGAAGGTAAGTTGATTGTTAGCTTCTGTTTCCATGGTGAATTGTATTTTGGGGTTTTTCTTTCCCGTGTGGCCAGATTATGAAGGTGTCATCTACCTATCTGAGCCAGAGTTTGGGTTTGTGATCATGTTTTTCTAGACCTTGTATTTCAAAGTGTTCCATGTAGAGGTTTGTGATGACAGGTGAGAGGGGCGATCCCATGGGTGCTCCTTCTATTTGTTTGTATTTTTGTCCATTGTAGGTGAAGTATGTATTGGATAGGCAGTAGTTGGTCAGATCTAGGATATACTTGGGGGGGTTGTATTTGTTTTGGATGGCTGTCAAGGCTTCTTTTACAGGCACTTGGGTGAAGAGGGATATGACATCGAAGCTCACTAGTAGGTCGCTGGGTTGTAAGTTTTGTTTCTTTATGATCTCGATGAACTGGAATGAGTTTCTTACATGTGAGTTGATGGATTCTGCATAGGGCTGTAGTTGTTTGGCGATAAATTTGGCTAGGTTTTGCAGAGGTGAGCCTATGGAGCTGACTGTGGAGACTGTGACTATGGAGCTGACTAAGTGGAGTTCCTTCTTTGTGTATCTTGGGGAGACCATAAAGCTTAGGAAATCTGGATGATTTCTCTCTGGGTATGATTCTTTGCTGGATTTCTTCGCTGATGGGGGAGGCTTTTATTTTGGATCTGGTGGTTTTTTCTAGGTAGGTAGTGGGGTCTGTGTTTAGAGGTTTGTATGTGGGGTCTTGGAGTAGGTTGGTTAACTTGGTTTGGTAATCAGATAAGTTCATAACCACTGTTGCGTTGCCCTTGTCTGCTGGTAGGATTAATATGTTGGTGTCTTCTTTCAGGTTAAGTAGTGCAGTTTGTTCTTCTTTGGATAAGTTGCTTTTGGGTGGTTTGCTGGTTCAGAGGATGTTGGTGATTTTGAGTCTGGTTCTGTTAGCATCATCAGGGTTGGTTTTGGTCAGGCTGGTTTCAACTCCACATATAATGGTTTCTGTGGGGATGTGTTTGGGAGTGACAGCAAAGTTGAATCCTTTCGAAAGGACATTGGTTTCGGCTTCAGTGAGGATCTTGTCTGAGATGTTGTGCACTGTTTGTTTCATGTGTGGATTTGATGGGAGAGGAGTTTGTTTCTGGCATTGTTGTAGTTTTCTGAGTTTGTTGGTGTGTGTGGCTGTCTTGAAGGTGGTCTGTGTTTCGGCTCTCCAGACAGCAAGTTGTTTGGATTTGTCCCAAAGTGCGGGGTGAATCTTGTTGCTGAGTCTGAGGTGAAGTGTGAGGAGATCTTTGTTGATTTGGTCTAGGAGGAATATTTTTGTGTGAAGTTCATTTCTGATTAGGGCCAATTCCGTTCTTTTTAGCATGCGTTTGGTGGTTGCTGTGTTGGCGTGGAATTTCAATTGGCAGACTGGCTGGCAGCAAGGCTGGCAGGCAGGCAGATAGCAAGGCTAGCAGGGAGGCTGGCAGCAAGGCTTGCAGGCAGACATGCAGGCAGGACAGGCAAGGTAGTCGATGTGTCTGGAAGCAGGTCTTTCCTCTGAATGGTGACCATGTTATCTGCAATTAATTTTTTTTCTTCCACGGTTAAATTTTGTAGTTAGGTTTAACAGCTCTCATAGATCTTGGTTCGCATTGTTCTTTAGCCTCCTCCTTTCTGCCTACTGCACCTTCTTCTTTTCCAGTTGTCATTTGATAGTCCTCTTGGAATTCAGTTAGTGAAATTTCTTTTTCTGCCTCTTTCTCCTCTTTAGATAATTCTGCGTAAAATGATTCAGCTTTCTCAATTGAGTCAATTCTATATCTCTTTTCTTGCCATGTGAACATTAAACCTTCTGGAATCAGCCATCTATAATTCACCTCTTTTTAAAGTAAGAATTTTGTCAAGAATTGGTATTCTTTTCTCATCTCTCTCACTCTTCTGGGCACTTGTTTCAAGACTACACTCTCTTTATCTTTGTATTTCAATGTTTTCTCTCTTACCACTTGCTATATTTGCGTTTTAATGGCTTTCTTTGTAAATCCGATGTGAACTTCTTTTAGTAAACTATTTCTCATCGCATATCTTGTAAAGACTCAATAAACCTCGTCTATTCCATCCATCATCTTCTCTCAAGTTGTTTCTAAAGCTTCAGCCAGTATTTCTATCATTATCTCAGCTAGGTTTTGTCCTTTTTCTTCCTCTATGTTTTGAAATCTGAGATGAAATTCTGATCTGTCTATCTCCCATCTTAGCATACCATTTTTATCTTGTTCAACCACAGTTAATCTGTTATCAATGTCTCCAATCTTCTTATCTCTTTGTTTACCTTCTTCTTCAATTTCTTAGAGCCTCTCATCATACTTCATCATTATTTGTTCTCACTTTTTCATTGGTTTTCCCTGTTCTTTGTTCAATGTTCTCTATTCTCTTTTCAATATTCTCTGATCTTGTTTGAATATTTTGAATTCCTTGCATAATCATCTGCAGGGTCACTTTTTCTTGTTCTTTTTCTTGCTTTAACATTATCTGTATTGAGCATTGTCCTCCAGATGGTGGAGAGGAGGAAGCAAAAGTTAACGAACCAGGAGTTGTTAACTTCCTACTCATTTTGAGAAATACAAGATCTTTCAAATTCTTCTAGACCTTAATCCAGTTGTGAAATAACCAATTACAATTCCAAGTAAAAATAGTAGAAAAAAAGAAAAAAACCAATTGGTAATAATAATTAAAAAGAAAAAAAATTCTTCAGGCTCTTGTGTACCTTAATCCAATCAATTCATTAGATAACAATAAAAATTCAAAAATAAAGAAAAGGGGCATAAGCACACCATAAACAGACACACAAAAAAAGAAAAATTGTAAAGTCCCAAAAAAGGTAAACAGGTGAGGAAAAAGATTTTTTTTAAAAAGGAAAAGAAAAAGATTCTTCAAGTTCTTCAACACCTTAATCCAATTAAGAGATCTCAAATATAAAAAGATACATAAAAAGAAACCATAAAGTAACCAGTACGAAAGGTAGACATTCCAGAAAGCCAAAAATCCAAATAGCTATTATAAAAAAAAAGAAAGAAATAAACTGAGGAGGAGGGGGTAACAGAACTTAGAAAAAATGAAAAAAAGCACACTGCACTTTATTTAATTATCCAAGGCTCTTATTATAGCTCTCTTCTCCAAAGGCTTATCACCTTTTCTTTTCCTAAGTTTCAATACCAGACTCCAGCTGCTAATAGAAACTCAGAAGAGCACCTGCAATAATACTCTCCAATGCTCTTCCCTTTATCTTATCAACCAGGCACTGTCCTTGGAACAAAGTCTCAGTTCTTTCTCAGCTTTGTCTGGTAAAAAAAAACAGGATACTTCCAAGCCTCTAGTTGGCAGTATTACAAAGTTTCTTTAGCTTTCACTTTCCCCCTCTCCTTTTCCAAGCAGAATATAATAAGAATTAATTAAAAAAGAAAAAAGGTATTTAAAAAATAACTATAAGGTAATCTCTGGCTTAAAATATTATAAAATCAAAAAGGAGAAAAGAATAAATAACAACAACAAAAAAGAAATCAGTCCAGTTTCAAAATATAAGATCATGTATAAAAAAATCCAGCAATGAAAAAAAAAATATTACTTTGACATTCTTGTTTAAAATCGCCGCTTAATCACTTCTGTCAAAACTTTTACAGATTATTTCTTTCCTTTAGGGTGTCCTTTCAAATCTTAAAATATAAAAAAAAGTTCTCACCAAACCGGCACACTCCCTCTTTCTGTTCTCTTCCGTTTTGGAGCTGTCCCAACTTCAGCAGCTTTAATGGCTGCCTCTTTGCCGCTGGCAAAAAGAGCTTCTCCTGGATCTACCAGGGACTTTGCGATATCCCTGGGATTGTCAGGATGTGCTCTTTACATTCACTGTCTCTTTAGGACAGTTTAGATCCGACTGGACCGTCCAGGAGCAAAGATATCGGCAGTGATCTCTGACCTCCAAGATTGCATGCCATATCATCGCGACACCAGCGACGCCCTCCTCTAGGTGGCCAAAGTATTTGAGTTTCATCTTTGTGATGACCCAGGGTATGGCACAAAGGCAACACAGTCAAATAAGCAACAAGAGTCCCTTTATTATTTCTAACTTTGCCCCCAGTGTCCAGGTTACATTCAGCTGGAGAAAAACTCTCCCAGGAATAGTCTTTAACTGTAGAAAAGTCAGTCCAAAACAAGGTACACACAAACTGTAACTTAAAATCCAAACAAATCAAACTGAAGTAATTAGTCTGACAGGACAGGAGAAAGAATTTCAGACTTGAAAGCACAGCAAAACTCAGAGTTTGGAAGAAGCCAGGAACACAGATAAGCCTTGATGATACCAGATAATTCATGATTTGCTCCCAACAACTTGCTGTGCGCAGCTTCCCTTTTTATACACTGTGTTCTCAGCTGCAGCTAATGAAGGGAATCAGGGCCCTTTCCTCCCCAATCAGCCACGCAACCCACCTTGCTCTCTTCTCCGTTCCTCCCTGCACGCCCTAGGATGAAGATGGGTCTTCCTCTGAATTCCCTCTACCTTGCTCTACCTCTCCCCTGCTCTGCCCAGCGGGACTTTCCCCTTCCCCAGTTTTTCACAGCCAACGGAGCCACATTCCCACTTCCTGTCAGTTGCTTGGTTCCTCGTCTGAGTCAGATTCTGATAGGGGCATGACAATCTTCAGGAGCTGGCCTTCTAAAGAGCAGTCAGGGTTGATCTCGTCCATGGGGTCACGATGGGTCGTACACAACTTCGCAACTAACAACAACAAAGACTTGGCTTATGCATGCAAAGTCTTGTGGATCTGTGATATTTGGGAATATTAAAAAAAACTGGTTTAAAATAAAGGACCTTTGACAAGACTGCATGAGGAATGCAATCACATGCACTCAGAGGAAGCTATGCCTTCTGTTTTTCTCAAAGTAGGTCTTCCTTTGTGCCCTACTTATTTCTTAGTGCCCTATTTAATTTTTAAATGTGTGCATTAGTGCCCTATTTAATAATTCCCTTCTGTGAAAAAAGACAACATAACTGTTTCACCACGAGCAGCCCTACATGCACGTGTCTATAATGCACCCACAACTGCACTTAACACTATTCCACCCCCACCTCATCCCATCCTTTCCTTTCTTTAATTTGTAAGGAGCAAAGAAATAATTCATACGGCTTTGGCATCCTGCGCCAAAGGAATGTTGTGGCTGACAATCTCTGAGCTGAAAGTTGGAACAAAGCTAACTCAGCATCATGGCAGCTCCATCAGATGTGGGCATGAAATGAACCTATGGTTCACATTCCATTTAGGAAGTTCTCTTCTGACAATCCTTCATAGATTGTCCTCCCAGGTCTCTAAACTTACGTTGGCAAGAGGGAAAGCTATGGCCCAGGACCACAGGAGTTTTTAAGATTTCATTAAAAGGAATCTACATCAATCAATTGGAAAAAAGAAAATGCAAAAGAGAGGGAGAGAGGGAGGGAGGAAGGCCAGATAGAAGGAAGAAAGGAAGGAAGTAAAGAAGGAAGGAGGAAGGGAGAGAGGGAGGAAGGAAGGATGAACAGAAGGAAGGAAGGAGGGAGGAAGGGAGAAAGGAGGGGAGGGAGAAAGAAGAGGAAAGGAAAGAGGAAGGGAAAGAAAAGGAAAGGAAAGCAAAAGAAAGGAAGGGAGGGAAAGGAAATATTATTGCACAAATTTAGGACTACCTTTTTATGACCCGGTAATCCCTTAATTCAGAGTTACGTATCCTAATTTAAAATTAGAACAATATTTTTTAATTTCTGTACTTATGTCCAAAGTCAGAAATCATTGCAATACAGCAATTCATAGAGACATATAACTCACAGTAGCGTGGAACTATCTCACCAAGTGAGTTGGGTCCCTGACGATTTCACTGCCCAGCATGAACAAGTGATGAGCAAATTAAAAGAATGACTGTTTATTATCATTGAGAGAAATCATTCCCTAAATAATAAAGATATCCAAATACAGGTGTGTCCACTGGAGAGCAGAGCTGTAAAAATTATCCTACAGGAGCAACTGGCAGTGTTTTGGGGGGACTGGGGCAGAAGTGGTATTCAGCAGGTTCTGACCAGTTCTGGAGAACCGGTAGTGGAATTTATGAGTAGTTTGAGAACCGGCAAATCCCGCCTCTGTCTGGAGATTTTACAGTATCCTTCCCCTGTCACGCCCACCAAGCCACAGAACCGGTAGTAAAAAAATTTAAATCCCACCACTGAACTGGGGCCTTTTCATACTTTCATCTGGTTCTCTGTGCCATTCCCTACATCAGAGGTCTCCAAACTTGGCAACTTTAAGACTTGTGGACTTCAACTCCCAGAATTCTCCAGCCAGTTATGCTGGGAGTTGAAGTCCACAGATCTTAAAGTTGCCAAGTTTGGAGACCTCTGCCCTTCATGCATCACCTGGGAACTTGCAAAACTTACTGGACCTTGCTGGCAACAATCCAAGATCTCACAAGATCTCCCATACAAGGATGCTGAAATCTTGTGAGATTTTATGAGCCCCACATTTTCTAATTTTATACCAAGGGTAACAATCTCGTTTTGCAAGATTTGGAAGCGATGCTAAAATAGTTCTGTTTCTATTTAGCTATTTTAGTACTTGCAGAAAGCCTGAGTGCTTGTGACCGAGGTCAATTCTTTCCTGCCTTCAATAATACTTCTAAGGATGCTCCCAAAGACTGTATGTGAACATCAAGGCTTTGAACCCTTGTTTTCTTGTCTAGTCCTCCATAAGGTTGTTCTCTTTAACAGGATTAGTTTTGAAAAGGAGGAGATTGCAGCAATCAAGAGAACCTGGTCTTAGTTTGATCAGGTGCCCAATGAGAAGGATAAACCATTTTTCTCATTCCATTTCCATATTCATATCCATCATCCCATTTTTTTTATGCTTCAAATAACAGAATAATAGAATTGGGTATATTGCCAGAGGGTTATGGCAAAGGGACTATACGTTCAGTTTTACATGTACTGATAGCAGCAAGGATTGTATTTGCACAATGTTGGAAAAATGAGAACATCCCATCAGAGGAGGACATAATTAGGAAAATACTAGACTGTGTAGAGATGGATAGATTGACATTAAAAATAAAGGATAAAGAGGATGCAGAATATTACTTAACATGGAATATAGATTTTATGAGTAGTGAGAGATAACCAGTTCTGTGGGCATGGCTTGGTGGGTGTGGCAGGGGAAGGACACTGTAAAATCTCCAGTCAGAGCATTGCACTATCCAGCTAAGTTCAGCCCATTGAGCCAAAATTGTATATTTTTGTCAGGATCTCAAACAGAAAAGCAAAGGTAATCCCAATGGGCCACATTAGTGTTGAGTTTGCTCGATCAGGGATTCATGATAGGTGGCACTGATATCATTGGTGTTACAATATAGAGAAGCAATCTAGGTTAAATAGGACTAAAAAAGGTAAGTGAAAGGTGAAGAAGCACAAGTAATATTTACACACAACCAAAGGGAGTTCCTTTTTTTTCAAACGTACAGATATGGGAACATCAGCCTCTTGCTCTAACAAGAGTACTCCATTAGCTATTTATCCAACAACCAGCCCCCACCCCAGCTGCTTTCTTGTTTTCTTGTCCATCTTTTTCAGCTTATTCAAGTGAAAAGCTGTTAGGATGTTTCTTTGGGAAACACCTGAAGAATGAGAAGATCCTCGGGGTACTATCTAAGATTAAACATAACATGATTCAGAGCAAACCCAGCCATGAAAGCTTGTGACTTTGAATAAAAATTGTTCAGGGGGAAAAAAAATGTGTTATTGTGGTATTTAGCAGGTTCTGACCAGTTCTGGAGAACCGATAGTGGAAATTTTGAGTAGTTCAGGGAACCAGAAAATACTCTGACTGGAGATTTTATAGTATCCTTCCCCTGCCACACCCACCAAGCCATGCCCACAGAACCTGTAGTAATTTTTTTTGAATCCCACCACTGGTTACTGGACTCCTTCTGATGTTTTGCTACCATAGATTAACATAGCTGTCCTTCAACAAGGTCCACCTCAAATCCAGTGATGTTTGGTGGGATGCATAGCTCAATAAGTGTTTGCATTAGCTTTAAAAAATCCTACTCTACACTTTCCTCCTCCCTCTTCCCTCCTCTTCCCCTCTTTTCCTTTTATTTGTTTTATTTTATTTATTTGTTGAGCCTGTATTAGATAACAGATATAAGTATAAACATGATTATTAATACATTAAATAGATATGAATAAAAGGGAACATTAAGACAGGGATGGTAGGCACATTGGTGCACTTATCCACACCCCTTACAGACCTCTTAGGAATGGGGTAAGGTCAACAGTAGACAGTCTGAGGTTAAAGTTTTGGGGTTTGGGGAAGAAACTACAGTGTCAGATAGTAAGTTTCAAGCATTGACCACGCTGAAGTCGTATTTTCTGCAATCAATTTTGGAGCGGTATCTATTGCATGCTCTTGTATTGTGCTGGAAGTTGAAGTAGTCATTGAAGGGTAGGCTATGTGCCTCCTCCTTTCCTTCTCCTCCTCCTCCAACATATGACCTGTAAAACATATACCTGTTGTTCTGTTCTCTGTTAAAGAGTAACAAGTGAATTATATTGTCCAAAAATTTTGAATTACTATATCCAATTTAATAGACAGAGGGGTTCACCCTTTGCAATCAAAGGATGGATAGTTGGTGTCACCTCATAAAATAATTATCTGGTGTTTTAGAGTTGCCAGCAGAAAGGGAGGGGGGAGCAGTGCAGCAGCTTGCAAAACTGAAATTGCATTCCATAAATGTTTTCATAGATAGTTTCTAGGCCACGCAAAACTTGTCCTGCAAAATTCTAACTGGAGAGCATGATTGATGACTCTTGGCTATGGATGTGTCCAGGGGTGGGATTCAAAAATTTTAACATTTAGTTCTGTGGGTGTGGTTTAAGGGGTGGGTGTGGCAAGTGGTGGGCATGGCTCGGTGGTCATGTTATTGGCTGGGTGTGGCCAACTCAATATCACTCACATTGAGGTACGCATCTCCTCACCTGGCCTCTCATGACTGTGAGGATGCTGCAACAGTCGTAAGTGTGAAAAATGGTCATAAGTCACTTTTTTCAGTGCTATTGTAACTTTGAATGGTCACTTCACACAAGCAAAGTAGCAGCAAAGGAGGGGGAAAAAACTCCAGAGAAATTCCTGAGACAGGAAGTCTAGTCCTGCCAAGAATATAATAAGGGTTAACGGAGAGGCAGTTTCTGTAAGCAACACCAGAATGTTTCCTTCCTGCCTTCCTTACAGGATTAGGCCAGTAATTTCTTCTAACAACCGGTTCTCCGGACTGCTTAGAATGTTAACAATCAATTCTAGCGAATAGGTGTGAACTGGTAGAATCCCACCTTGGATGTGTCCCATTGGAGAATATGAATTATGATACTCCCAGGGGGTGAGGGAAAACCAGGGTGACAATGAATGAGGTGTCTCAGAGTCGGCTACACCCAGGTAGCACTGGCATGTCTACTAATAAATCTTCTTTAAGCTTTGAAAATCTGACTAGAGACTCATGATTTAAATGGGGGTAACTACCGGAGCCGTGACAGTGCGTGTGTGTGTGTGTGTGTGTGTGTGTGTGTGTGTTTGCGAATATTTAATATCTGGGGATGATCAAAAAGGCTAGCATTTTTAACTTTTTTGCTTGATTGGGGGGATTATGGTGCGGAATTCCAGGAGTTTCTTAATTGTTTGAGACAAGTCGTCCCCCCCACTTTCTATTTGTTTCTCCAGATTTTTGGGGGAAGGCAATCACCCCAACCTGGGTTATTTATTTATTGCAATCTTGTGATTGAAATTTGGCAGCATAATCAAGGTGGACAGAAGAGGATTTAGGGTCTGCGCCTTTCCCAGCCCTGCCCTCCAGAAACATACATTCTCAGCAGGCATATATGTCTCTACCGGCTGGCAGGAAATATTAAATGCCCTTTTATGAGCTGAAGTTGCAGCAGCATTATTAATAACAGCCATGGCGATAAATAATTGAGGAGCTGCTGCGTGGCAGTCACTTTGGTTGTTGCTGATTCACGGAGGGGATTTATTGAGTAAGCAAACAGCACGCAAGGAAAATTAAATTTTAAATGCATTTAATCGGCAGACTCGACTTCACAAACATATGATAATCATACGTTTCTGAGACAGACATTTGGTGCTTTGCTTGTTTAATACACGAGATGAATGTACCAGATAATGTGCTGCCAGGGTAACATTAATTCTGCTGGAGATTAGCAACTAAAATGATTAGTCTGCCTTTCTGGTATGTTTATAAGCTATCTGTCCACATTTTTTCCCCCTCATTCCCATTTTGACTGTGCTCTGCCCAGTGAATTCCATCTTCCTGGCTTCCCATAAAACTGTCTTGTAATTGAGCCAGTTGATAGCAAGCTCTGGAGACACCATGTAATGCCATGGTAAATAGATAAGATGTATTACTCTGTCTGTTTCTGCGAGGGGAAAAAGACAACTTCATCGCTTTAAACAAAATGCTAATCAGGTTATGCCAAAGGAACGGACCCCCACCTGATGTCACCTTCCTTTGGTGCAATTATTTGTCTACAGCAACAGAGCCATTTTTACGTGGGGAGTCTGGAAAAACGTTTCCCTTTAAGTGTTTTATTCAGGACAGAAAATTTACTGAAAAGGTGTGGTTTCTACAATCACATGGGAAAGGGGGGGGGGAATGGTTGCATTAGAACAAGGGTGTCAAACACCCATGAGGTGCTTAGATTTGGCCTGTGGGGCCATCCTGGAAACAGAGACGGACCGGCCTGCTGCGCCCCTGTCAGCGAAAATGGAGCTTGGGGAGGGCCGCATGCTCGATTTCATTGTGGGCCACATCAGGGTTGTGTTTGAGCTCAGGGGGGTGGGTGGGCATGGCCAGGCATGGCCCCAAGCTCTGTTTTCGCTGGCAGAGGGCTGCAGAAGGCCATCCAGGCCAAAAACTGGGCCCAGGGGGGCTACACACATTTCTCCCTGGGCTACATTTTTGATGGCAGAGAGTTGGCAAAACAAACTAAAAGCAAAACAAAACAAAAGGAGAAAAGGGAGGGAGGGAGGGACGTCCTGCCTTAGCACTTGGCCACCAGCAGACAGCAAGGCTCTTCTGGAGGACAAGGGTTTGGCGCTCTCTCTGGTCTTGCCTTCCTCCGCTGGAGGCAATGGATCCCCCAGCTCCCCCTGGGGCACCACAGGTGCCCTTAATATGAAGGATGTTAAGATGGCCATACCCACCCTGGCCATGCCCTCCTGAGATCAAGCACAACCCTGATGTGGCCCTCAGTGAAATCAAGTTTGATCCCCCTGTGCTAGAAGAATAAAGGGATTCAATACTCTCCACTGCTTTCTGTGGATAGGCAAATCAGTTCTAAGAATAGGCTTGCTGGTGGTCATTTGGCTTTTTTTTTTCTTCTTCTTCTTCTTCTTCTTCTTCTTCTTCTTCTTCTTCTTCTT
>BLBF01000055.1:10036012-10048240 GCA_015471245.1 Laticauda colubrina | reverse complement strand
TTCTTCTTCTTCTTCTTCTTCTTCTTCTTCTTCTTCTTCTTCTTCTTCTTCTTCTTCTTCTTCTTCTTCTTCTTCTTCTTCTTCTTCTTCTTCTTCTTCTTCTTCTTCCCCTTCTTCCGCTTCTTCCGCTTCTGCTTCTTCTTCTTCCTCTTCCTCTTCTTCTTCTTTCTCCTCCTCCTCCCCCCTCCTCCCCCTCCTTCTTCCCTTTCCCCTTCTGTTTCTCCTTCTCCTCCTCTTCTTCTTTTTCTTCTTCTTCCTCCTCTTCTTCTTCCTCCTCCACCTCCTCTTATTCCTTCTCCTTCCTCCTCCTCCTTTTCCTTCTCTCCCTCTTTCTCCTCCTGCTCCCCTTCTTTTTGGAAGAAAAATGTGTGTGACTCACCTAACAACTGTCTTGCTTAGCGAAGAAATTCTTGTCCCAGTTATGGTTGTAAGTTGCAAACTACTTATACACACCTATAGAGTTGGATTCAGCCTTTACCACACTTTGACTGATTTATTTCCCACAGAAATGAATAGGAATAGGATGGAAAAAATATATATTAGACTATATGTGTTACTATAAATCAAATATAATCCAATCCTTGACATTTTGCAGAAAGAAGTACAAATCCCTCATTCTTCTTAAGGGATTCTTTTGAAAAGTTACCACCATTTTTTAAAGGGGGTGAAGGGAATGTTTCTTTTTTTCATTAAAACTATTGGTTTTTGCCCTTAGGATGATTTAACAATGCCACATTAATTTAGAAATGTTTTTAAAATCTCCTGTTCCCTTGATTTAATACGCTGTCATTCCTAGAAAGCAAATTGTCAACATATTTGCCTAAACAAATATTGTATAATTGGGAGAGCAAATAATGATTGGACAGATTTGCATAATCTGTTATCAACATCACCCAAATTGTCAGGGAAGACAGTAGCAAAAATATTGAAATGTTGAAACTGTACAGGAGTGGAAGTAAGAGATGTGAAGATCTAAACTCTGCATCTGGGCTCATCCAGGTTTAGTAGATTCATACAACTTGGTTGATGCTAGATTTTTTTTTCCCATTCAATTGTATCTGTTTCTCAGAGATTGACTGGACTAGTCCCTGCAGTTTACTTGCTAAGATTTTTCAGAAGTGTTTTGCCATTGCTTCCTTTCTAAGTCTGAGAGAAAGTGACTGGCCCAATATCACCCTGTTGGCTTTGGGCTTAAGAAAAGACTAGAACTCAGGGTCTCCATGCTTCTAGCCAATGTCTTAACCAACATACCAAATTGATTCTGAACCTGGATTTGCAACAATGTTCACATAAAATGTGCCCACAATTTTCTAGGGTTAAATCAGGGATGCACTCCTGGGGGCTCGTGGGGCTTGGGAGAGCCCTTAGCTAAGACTCTGTGAGTCTCGGGGAGCCCCCAATAACCTCAGAAAGACAAGCAGCAAGGGGAAGCTCTTAATAGGCTTAATTGAACTTCTGGGCATTCAGCCAAGAGCATTTCACACTTCATGAACGTATTGCAAGCTAGATAAACAATCCACTCAACGCTTATGAGGGACAGCCATTGAGAAAATCAGATAACAGAGCCACTAGCCTCCGAGGGGATGAATTCCCAAATAATAAGAATCACGTAACTCACCAGAAACTCCACAAAGACCCCAAGATCCTTCTCACAATCACTGCTATTAAGCCTGGTTTCACCCAGTCTTTTATTTAAATATTAAATACATGAAATAAAAACAACTTTTGGTATATATCTTTTTTTTTTTAGGTAATTAGGGCAAAGAAGCGATGTTGCATTGGCCACACCCACCCAGTCACATGATCACCCAGCCATGCACACCCAGCCAGTCATTAGGGCAGAGAGCCCCTTGCTAAAAAATTTGAAGTCCAGCCCTGGGTTAAATGTATTGGACTGATTCCCACAACCAGCTAAGAGGATGACTTAGGTTCTCAAAGCATGCTGAACCACAATTTCCCCCATTTTAGTCTCATCTCATGAGTTTAATTTAGGACATCCCTTCAGAAAGGTTTGAGAACCTGGTAATAGCATGGAAGTAGAAGAGACAGATGGAGTCTGCAAACGATGCTAACCCGAGTTTCCACTTATCCGTATTATATGAATGCCCTATTCACATGGCTTCCTTCTCTCCTCTCAACCTCCCACCTGGCCCAGTTTGCATTCCCATTTGCTTTTCCCTCTCCCTTCTCCTTCCCCCCTTGTTAAAGTCACATTTTACAGAGGCCAATGTCAAACATTTGGGGATCAGAGGACTGAGAGCTCTCCGGCACAATTCAAACTTTATTATTGAATGTGATTATAATAATACCTTGTAGGCTCATAAAATGCTTTTATGTTCTAGTCACTTTACAAACATTATCTTATTAATAGCTAACAATTATATCTTTAGTGGTCTGAAACTGTGGCGTGGAAAACTGCCAACTGAGAAACCTGATATTAGATTGAGACACTTTAAAAGTGATTAACATGATTCTCTGTCGACAATTACATTGTCTTCTGCAAACTACATGGTGTTATTTTTTAAATGGGATGGGATGATGGTAAAGGTTAATCTTTACAGATGTCTAAAGTATAGGATAGCTTGACAGATATTAAATATGTACGTATATGCATAACCTAAATATTTCTTTTAAAATGACAGGAAGGCAAAATTTCCAATTAGCTTCCCTTTGTTTCAGAGTTTTTTTCCTTACCTGTTGGATGAATTGTATATGGGAGAGCATTTAATAGTCAAGTTTGATTTTTGTTTTGTTGGGAAGGACAACTTTTATCCCTTCTATTCAACCTCTGCAACTCTTCCCAAAGCTGCCCTTGTGACTTCTCATATGGCAGAAGGTGAACATAATTAAGCACCTAGAAAGTCAACATATTAATTATAATTAACTAGTTTGGTTAAACCACGAGGCTAAAAGCCAGAGATCGTGAGTTCTAATTCTGCCTTAGGCATGAGAGCTGGCTGGTGACTTTGGGCCAATCTCCAGGCAACTGTGAGTTATAGTGCTCCCTTAGGCATGAAAGCCAACTGGGTGGCTTTGAGCTAGTCACTCTCTCTCAACCCAATCCAACCCATATCACACAGGATTTTTGTGAGAAATAGGAGAAGGAAGGAGTATTATACGTTCCAGGATCCAATCTGGTTGGTCATAGGGATCAGAGGTTTAGCCTTCTGAGCTTTTGGATTCATGCTGGAGCCCATCCTCGGGGAACTTCTCTCTACCAGAATGTATGCTTTGGGCTACTCTATGCATAGAAGTTATGTGGTGCCTGGTTGTGTATGGCTTTTTAG
Organism: Laticauda colubrina; assembly: GCA_015471245.1. NCBI lineage: Eukaryota > Metazoa > Chordata > Lepidosauria > Squamata > Elapidae > Laticauda > Laticauda colubrina. Next base: position 10,044,953 of record BLBF01000055.1, on the reverse strand, counting down.
TCTGAAAGCTTGGAATGCTAAATCTCTGGTCCCAATGATTGACCCAGATTGGATCCTACAACTTTATCCTGTATTTGACTTCATTCGTGAGTATTGTGTGTTCATTACAGTGGTGCAATTCAAAAATTTTTTACTATGGGTTCTGTGGGCATGGCTTGGTGGGCATGGCTTGGCGGGCATGGCAGGGGAAGGATACTGCAAATCCCCATTCCCTCCCCACCCCACTAACCTGCTTTCCAGCTCCGTTCTCCTGTTCAGGACAACAAAGAAGATCCAGCCAATCAGCTGGGACTTGGGAAGCAGAGAATAGATGGAGGCAGGGCCAGTCAGAGGTGGGATTTGCTGGTTCTCCAAACTACTCAAAATTTCCGTGACTGGGTTCTCCAGAACTGGTCAGAATCTGCTAAATACCACCTCTGGTTTGTTACCTTGAATTATTTATAATTGGCCACTCGCCTTCATTTAGGGGTGGGATTCTCCCAGTTTGGACCAGTTCAGGTGAACCCATTGTTCCGACAATCAGCTGGCTCCGAACCGATTCGCTCCAACGAGCATGTGGGCCCACCCGCCTACTCACCCCTGCTCTTTCCTGGGCTTCATGTCTTTTTGTTAAAGCACAGCTAATTCGCGCGGCCAAGCAGTTTGCTGCACCTCATTTGCTTGCATCAGCTGCAGATGAAGGTTAAGTATTAGCTTTTTTTAAACGCAGAGCACATGCGCAGAGTGTGCGTTTGGTGCATGCATGCACAAAGTGCATGCTTACCAAACCAGTTGTTGTACCAGATGAATCGCACCCCTGCCCTCACTGTCTTCATTGTGGAATGTGGTTGACTCTTTGGGAACAGAATGCAGGACCAGAGATATTTTGTTCTGAATCACCATGCTCAATTTCTTCTTTTTCTTCCTGGTCAGTTCCTTGGAAATGATCTCTCATAACTGTATGAAGGAATGGGAGACACCTGGAACATACAGGGGGAACATCCTTCTTTTGGTGGGCCACTTTTTAATAAAGAAGATAACACACTATAACTTCCAATGGATTGCATTGAATGTGTTCTGACCATTGCTAAAGCATTCCGAAGTTCAAGCTGTTTTCCATGTTTGGAGGCAGGGAAAACCATCAAGAAGATAAGGTACATTGCAGTCCTTCTCTTTTGAGGAACATGGTGTCTTCAAAGACTAACTTGGATCTTCAGAGGTGCCATCTGGAGCAGGGGTGAAATGCCACTGGTTTGGCCCAGTTCGGTAAACCGGTAGCAAAAATTGCTACCAGTTTAGCGAACCAGTAGTAAAAAAAAGTTCCGATGATCAGCTGAGAAGAGAAAGAAGATAAAAACACAGGATCGGTCCTCCCACCCACCCCTGCTCTTTTCTGTTCTTTATCCTCTCAGCTGATTGGCACGGCAGAACCTCAGCTGGTGCTTGGAAAGCTGTGTGCATGTGTGAATAGTGCGCAATCACTGAACCAGTAGGGAAACTGGAAGAATCCCAACCACTCTGTTCTGACCCAAACCTTCTTCCAAAGAAACAAACAGGAAACAGAGGTAACAGCAAAACATTTTAGTGATTCTTTATGAATTCTGTTCCTTTCCAGTTAAAAGGCTGTTTCAAACTAATTGTCTCTGATAAGAACGAGCCTTGCCAAGGTTGTGCAAGGCTGCCAAGAACACGAGATAAATTTGCCAAGAAATATTTCAAAAGAGTCTCCAAACACAAACTAAAAAAGTCCGAACGTCCACAAGGCTTAAGCGCAAAAACTTCTTTGCTTCCTGCAAAGAACTCCGGTTTCTCAGCTGGCTTTAATCTCTTAAGGGAGGGGCCGTTACCTTGCAGCCTGACTCCCGAGTCGCCAGTGCTGCTGCAGCTGCTCTTTCCTTCAAGCAGACCTGCATGCACGCGCACTTGGCACAGGCTCCTCGGTGATGTCTTCATCACTGCTGCCAGCTTCCACAATCTCTGAAGACAGCACTCCACTCCCTGATGGTCCTGGCACCATCCCTGCCTCACATGCAGGCCCCTCATCTGAGTCCTCGCTCTCCGAGACCTCAGCCACCCGCACCTGCTGCCGATGATCCACAACACACTGATCTGGAGTATCAATGAAGAAGACTAAGCGTTACCCTAGACATGGGATGTCGAACAACATGTAATAACCATGGGTTGTACAAGGGACAAATTATCAGTAAGTGTTCTCATTTTCTGCTTTTGTTAGCTTCTGGATATCTTAATATTTCATCTTGTCAAATTTATCCAGAGAGCAGTAATAGAGTGCTTGTCAAATTAGAGGCTGCAGAAATGTCTCCCTGTGTCGAGAAAGTGCCATAATTACTGTTAAGTGTGATCAGGATGGGGGTGAGAAAGATACAATTTCTAATTCTGTTACATTGGCTAAAAGGGTATGTTACAAGAAAATTATTTACCCAGTTATAGACAGATTCTGAAAAGTCATCATGAGGAATTTTGCAAAACTGATTCTGCCCACTGCCTGGAGTTCAATCCTGACTGGTTCAGGGTTGACTCAGCCTTCTATCCTTCCGAGGTCAATAAAATGAGAACCCAGATTATTGAGGGGCAATAGGCTGACTCTGTAAACTGCTTAGAGAGGGCTGTAAAGCGCTGTGAAGCAATATATAAATCTAAATGCTACAGTTACTGCTATATTTGATATCCTGACCATAGAAGACCTCATTCCCCAAAACTGAAACTCAATACCAAAAAAACTACACTGAACTGAACTTGGATTGTGGGAGAACTGGATGCTAAAACCTTGTGTGATGTTTTAGCAATTTAATGTACCTAAGCTTAGTGTGGAAGCACATGCTTTGCAAATGGATATTCCCAGGAATATTCGATTCAAACTTCGTCATCCTCTATTTCCAGGTAAAGGATTCAGAAATAAATGTTTAAATAATGGGGAAAACCTGTTGATGAAATGTACCATCATGGAAGTAGCTCGCTTTGCAATAGCATTAGCACTTACGTATAACGCTTTACAGTGCTTTACAGCCCTCTCTAAGCAGTTTAAAGAGTCAGCCTATGGCTGTTTTGACCCAAACCTTCTTCCAAGAAAACAAACACCAAATGGAGGTAACAGCAAAACCTTTTAATGATTCTTTACGAATTCTGTTCCTTCCCTGTTAAAAGGCTGTTTCAAACTAATTGTCTCTGATAAGAACGAGCCTTGGCAAGGTTGTGCAAGGGTGCCAAGAACACTAGATAAAGTTGCCAAAAAATATTTCAAACACAAAGAGTCTCCAAACACCAACTAAGAGAGTCCGAATGTCCACAAGGCTTGAGTGCAAAAACTTCTTTGCTTCCTGCAAAGAACTCCAGTTTCTCAGCTGGCTTTTATTTCTTAAGGGAGGAGCCATTACCTTGCAGCCTTACTCCTGAGTCTCCCATGCTACCTGCACCTGTTCTTTCCTTCGAGCAGCCCTGCATGCATGTGTACCTGGCACAGGCTCCCCGGGGACCTCTTCATCACTGCTGCCAGCCTCCATAATCTCCAAAGACAGCATTTCACTCCCTGATCGTCCTGGCCCCATCCCTGCCTCACAGGCAGGCCCCTCATCTGAGTCCTTGCTCTCCGAGACCTCAGCTGTCTGCACCTGCTGTCAGCGAACCACAACAATGGCCCCCAACAATCTGGGTCCTCATTTTACCCACCTCGGAAGGATGGAAGGCTGAGTCAGCCTGGTGAGATTCAAACTGTCAGCAGAAGAAGTCTGCTGTACTGCACTCTAACCACTGCACCATCACAGCTCATGTTAGTGATTTCTTAGATGTATACCTCCCCTTTCTCCATGAGGATTCTGTTTCTTCTTGTTGTAAGATAAAAGTGACTGGCTACAAGGTCACCCACTCTGTTTTTATGGCTGAAGATGGCTTCAATCTCCGTTTCCCCAGAGTAAGACTGATAACCATGAATCATACTAGTTCCACTTTCATGGTTAATGACTCTAGAAATACTGCAGAGAAGAGCAACAAAGATGATTAGGGGATTGGAGGCCAAAACATATGAAGAACGGTTCAAAGAACTGGGTATGTCTCGTGACAGTCTAATGAAAAGAAGGACGAGGGGAGACATGATAGCAGTGTTCCAATATCTCAGGGGCTGCCCCAAAGAAGAGGGAGTCAAGCTATTCTCCAAAGCACCTAAAGGCAGGACAAGAAGCAATGGGTGGAAACCAGTCAAGGAGAGAAGCAACCTAGAACTAAAGGCTAGGTCCCATTGGCCGACGGATGCAAAACCTATGCAAAAAGGACACAGCGGATGAGCAAAATTTTGGGGGTGGCTCCATCCATTGTTATCCGCTCCAAAAAGTGGCCCAAATTTGCATAAACAGAATGGAAAAGAACGGAAAGGAACGGACGGGGGTAGTACGTAGCGGCGATGTTAAACGGATGTTCATAGGAAGCCTAGTGGATGGAAGCGGATGACACATCCGAAGGGCTTCTGGGGGAGAATTGCGAAGTGAACGCATAGCGGAAGAGGCGGATGCGTAGCGGATGACGCAGATGCATCACAGACACCTATAGGAAGCAAAGCGGATGCATAATGGATGTATATCAGATGCAAAGCGTTCACTGCGCATGCGGGGAGTATGAATTGTGTCAGCTCCATGGATATAAAAGGATGCAGCATGCACGCAGTCAGCATACAGGGGAAAGATGTGCTGCCACATACATCTAGCAGGAACACCATGGTTCATCAGTCAGGCAAGAAGAGGAAGCCCGTGCCTACTCATTCAAGCCCTGGCAAGAAGGCCAGAACCAGCATCCCACCCCATGACTCTGAAGCTGCTGCTGCTGGTGGTGCTGCTGGTGCTTCTCCTGCTGCTGGTGGTGGTGGTGCTTCTCCTGCTGCTGGTGCTGCTGGTTCTGTTGGTGCTGCTGCTACTGCTGCTGCTGCTGTGGTGGACCAACCCCAAGGCCCTCAAAGCCCTGCTGGTGAAGCCCCTGAAGGCCCTGCTTCTGAAGCCCCTGCCAGAGGGAGGAAGAGGCAAGGGAAGGAGAAGGGAGAGAGGAAACAGTACACCGTTTCTGAGGACCATGAGGAGGAGGTGCTGGAATGGCTGAGGGAGAACGAGTACCTGTGGAGAAAGGGCCACAGACTCTATCGCGACACCAAGAAGAAGCAGGCAGCTTGGAGAGACAAGGCAGAGAGCCTGGGCTACACTGCAGATGTACTCTTGGGATGGTGGAAGCACATGCACACCTGGTATGGCAAGCTACACCTCAAAAAATCTGGGCAGGCCGCTGTTAAGCTCACTGACCAGGAAATGTACATCATGGCCAAGTGCAGCTTCCTGGAGGGTGAGGTCTGCCACCGAGGAGCAGCCCCTCTGACACCCCTCTCCCTCAGACAGCCCACAGACAGCCAATCCTCTTCCAGCCAGGAGACAGCTGCCCTGTCCAGGCAGGTGTCTTCGGAGGGCCCCACAGCAGAGACCCCCCCGACAGCTGCACTCCCCATGCCGGAGGACTTGGAGGATCCCCAGTCACAAATGGAGCAAGAAGCGGCAGCCACCAGAGGCCAACCCCACCCCCACCCCCAGCTCCACAGGATGCAGGCAGAGAGGCAGATTGGAGGGCCAGAGCCACACTGTCCTGTTGGAGATCAGGGACACAATCAAGACCAGCACAGAACTTCTCTCTCAACTGGTCCACAGCGACATACCATCCTCGGACCGGAAGCGCTTCATCACCTACATGAGCCAGACCCTCATGGACCTGCCCGAGGCCCAATACCAGGTGATGAAGCAAAAGATCACAGCACTTCTGCACAACCCTCAAGGCCCAGCTGAACCTGCTCTGACCCAGTCCAGGTCTGCTCCTCCACCCCAGGTGATGTCACCGCCTTTGCACGGCTTTCAACAGCCCCTCACCTACCAAGGCTATGACTACCAGGACTTCCCATAGCAGAGGCAGCCCTTCCCAGTCCAGGCCCAGGTTCATCGCATGCCACAGATGCCACACCTCACCCAGTTGCAGACCAGACAGTCCCACTACACTCCTCCTTCCTCCATCCCACAACTAAGCCCATCACGGACAATCTATCATCAGTCTTGTGCCTGACATCCCAGGTACTTGAAGAAGGGCCTCTCAATCTCACGGGACTGAGTCAACTCTCTGAGAGCTTCCTGAACACACCATCCTCTGTTGTACCCTCAGGGCCAAGCACCCCAATGGCGCCTCAGACCAGCACTCCAGCCACAGCCACCTCCACAGTCCCTGCCCGCTTAACAGCTGAGACCATGGACATGCCTCAGAGCGACTGAGAATAGTGCCAGAGACTGAGTTATTACCTATTCACTTTATCTTTGCTTAAGACACTTTACTTGGTTCACTTTGCTTTTTTAAAAAAGTCATACAGTTTACTTAGAACAGCTATTAATAAAGGTTATCTTTGCTTAACACACTTGGTTCATTTTTTTTACTTAATAAAGTGTTGGTGAAAACTTTGAAAAAATGGTTAATCTTTTGCATGCTTGTGGGATGGGTAAGGATATTTGTGGGATAGGTAAGGATAGCTGTGGGATAGATAAACCTCCAGTGCAAGCATAGTGGGACTGAATGGTCCACCCTCCCAGCTGCCACACATATGGACCTTTATTATCAATAACAATTTATTCATTGATCAACACATTTCAAAATAAACAAAGCTCTTTATTAATGCCCTATTCATTGTAGGGCCACTCAACATACATGGCACAATTTCATCAGTGTTATGAGACAGGCTCAAGGAAGCATCCCTTAACCATCTATCATCCTGTCTTGCCACTCCACTACTCCAGCTGGGGAGTTGCACCAGTGTTTCAGGAAGTTGTGCTGCTTCTTCCCTTCACGTGAAGCTCTTTTGGGGCCTTGTACATCCACAGTGTCTATCAGGCTTCGTCCTTGCCTCCATTCACCAGGCTCCATGTCCCCATTCCCTTGTTGACGGTCCACAAGCCTGTTCTGCAACACTGGGTAGCGGGTGCACATGAGATTGTGCAGGATGCAGCAAGCTTCCACGATGCTCCTCACGGTCTCTGGGTGATGCTGCATGGTAGTGAGAAGTACCTGGAACCTGTTGGCCAGGATGTCAAAGGCATTCTCCACCACCTGTCTTGCCCTGGACAGCCTGTAGTTGAAGATCCTCTCTTCACGGGTGAAGTATCTTGAAGTGTAGGGCTTCATGAGGTAGGTTCTGAGGGAGAAGGCATCATCACCCACAATGAAGTAGGGCACATCTTGTGTGTCATTGGGTAGGGGGTCTGGATCTGGAAAACCCATGATGAGGTTGCGTTCCAGCCCATCCTTGAGGTCACTGGCGTTGTATACCTGGCTATCTGAAGCTGACCCGTTGCCTGAAGCATCGATGTAGATGAACTTGTAGTCAGCATCAACCATGGCAAAGAGGATGATACTGAAGAAGCCCTTGTAGTTGTAATAATTGGACCCTGAGTTGGCTGGAGCTTTGCAGGCCATGTGCTTCCCATCTATGGCTCCAATGGTGTGGGGAAAGTTCCACCTCTGATACCACTGTTCTGCAACTTTCCTGTAGCCTTCTTCAGTGGTGGGACAATGGAGGAGCTCCTCCACGTATTCTTCATTCATATTCATTTGATGATGGCCTGCACCACTTCTCTGACCACTTTGCTGAAGGTGTTGTGTGGCACCCTCCAGGCATACTGCATGTTTCTGTATGTGGTTCCAGAGGCCAGGTGCCGCAGAGTTCAGTGCCTCTTTCAGTCCAGGGTCCAGGTTGGAACAGACGTTGGTGCTCAGCTTGGTCAACCTGGGTCTCAGACGCGCTACAATTTTGTCAAACATGGCTGGTTGCATCCTCATGAAGTGCTGGAATACACAAGTGTCTTCATTCCTCAGCTCCACCATCGGCTTGTCATACAGTCCAAACTCCATTCTTCTCCTGATCCATCCTCGGACCCACACAGCTCTTGAATGTCTCCTTCTTCTCCTTGTGTAGAAAAGGTGAAACAGTCTGAACAGGGCTTGGTTCTGGTGTTGAATGATCGCAGCTACCATAAGGACTGTGTTATGATCCATGGTGGAGAACAATGGATGATGTGGAAGAGCAAGACCAAGGGTGAAGAGGTCTGGACACCACGGCTGCTGGACTGATAGTGAGATCCAGGTGATTTCCTCTCCCTTTTTATAGGAAATATCGGTTGTCCGCTAGGTGTCCTTCCACATACTCTAGGCATACTCCAGACATCCTAAATATCCGAGATACATCCCATATACAAAAGTTTTGTCCGTTTTAATGCTTTATATATGAGATGCATCCGCATACATCCTTTCTATTTCCGTGCTACTAACGCTATGTGGACGTTCCATGTACTTTTCGTTTCCTCCCTCTTTCCGTTTTCAGCTGCAGCGGATGTGAGTTGCAAGGATGGGCCAGAGGATGCCAAGAGGATACAGCAGACGTTTAACAGATGATAACAGACATAGAACGTTTGCTGCCCGTATATGTCATGGATGTACATTGTACGCTGCGGAAAGTTCATCCGTTCAAAAAGTTTTGTGCAGCTCAAAACTTCTTGCGTGGATGAAATCTCAGTGGACGGATGCACAATGGATAGAGCATATGAAACACGTATGCAATGAGTACACAACGGATGTATCGCGTTTCCAACGGATGGCAAGCTTTTTTGTCCATTTTACATCCTTTTTGCATCCGTTGGTGCAGTGGGACATGGTCTTAAGGAGAAATGTCCTGACAGAACAATTAATCAATAGGATATCTTGCCTCCAGAAGTTGTAAATACTCCAACACTGGAAGTTTTTAAGAAGAGATTGGATAACGAATTGTCTGAAATGCTATAACATTTCCTGCCTAAGCAGCGAGTTGGACTAGAAGACCTTCAAGGTCCTTCTAACTCTGTTATTCTATTCTATTCTATTCTATTCTATTCTATTCTATTCTATTCTA
>BLBF01000055.1:10008214-10035612 GCA_015471245.1 Laticauda colubrina | reverse complement strand
TAGAATAGAATAGAATAGAATAGAATAGAATAGAATAGAATAGAATACTTTATTTGCCAAGTGTGATTGGACACACAAGGAATTTGTCTTGGTGTAAATGCTCTCAGTATACATAAAAGAAAAGATACATTGATCAAGAGTCAAAAATCACCAGGTACAACACTTAATAATAGTCATAGGGTACAATAAGCAATCAAATCATACTAGGAAACAGTCAATATAAATTGTAAGGATACAAGCGACAAAGTTACAGTCATACAGTCACAAGTGGGAGGCGATGGATGATGAGGAGTGATGAGAAGATAAATAGTAATAATAGTACAGACTTTGTAAATAGTTGAACAGTGTTAAGGGAATTATTTGTTTTGTGGAGTGATGGCATTTGGGAAAAAAACTGTTCTTGTGTCTAGTTGTTCTGGTGTGCAGTGCTCTATAGTGTTGTTTTGAGGGAAGGAGTTGAAACAGTTTATGTTCAGGATGTGAGGGATCTGTAAATATGGACCAGAGATTGTATTCAGCAGATTCTGACCAGTTCTGGAGAACCGGTAGTGGAAATTTTGAGTGGTTCGGAGAACCGGAGAATCCCACCTGTGATTGGCCCCACCCCCATCTATTCTCTACCTCCCGAGTCCCAGCTGATTGGCTGGGTCTTCTTTGGTTGCCCTGCACAGGAGAACGGAGCTGGAAAGCAGGTTAGTGGGATGGGGAGAGAGATTTTGCAGTGTCCTTCCCCTACCCAGCAAGCCATGCCCACAGAACCAGGAGTAAAAAAAATTGAATCCCACCACTGCTATGGAGATGTTGAACAAATCTCCCTAAAGGCAGCTTGCACAGCAGCTACACAAATATTTTGTTTCACTTGGAAGTGGAACAATTTGCAGATTAGGAAAGGAGTAGATTGAAGTTACCACGGCTGAGCAGGAAATTTTTGTTCTTCTAAACTTGTGCAACATTTCTCTCCCTCCCCTCCAAAGATCCTGTTTACAAACAACACATCATGCGCTCCCGAATTCCTATTTGTGTTCTCTCCTTCTCTTTTCATTTAAAAACTCATCTCTGAAAAATAACAACAACTGAGTTAGATAGAAGGAGATGAATGTTGTTTCTGCCAAATCTCATTTCTTGTGCATCAGGATATTTTACGCACCTCGCTCAGATAGATCGGTTCACCTCCGGTCCTGTGTATAAAGTTTTGCGTCTTTTTTTTTAAAGACCTCAAAGAAAGATTTCTCTGCTCAGGAAAAGCTTATCTCAGAGAGACATATTTTCCTTAATTTCATTTCTTTTCTTTAACTGCCTTTTCTCTATTTGAAAGTTCTTGAGCTGTTGTCTCTGGTATGATCTTCTGTGACAGAGATCAAGGTCCAGGAACAAAATTGCAATATTAAAATGGAAGGCATTTGAACCTTGCAGGAAAAAAAAAATCCCTCACCAAGCAGTTCTGAGCTGATGCAACATTGCAAAATTTCAATCCACTTAATTATTCTGTCTGTCTTTCTCTCTTTCTCCATCTCTGTCTCCTTCTCTTTCTCTCTCTCTCCCTCTCTCCCGGTCTTCTTCTCTCTCTTTCTCTCTCTCTCCCTCTCCCTCTTTCTGTGTCTTTGCTTCTCTCTTTCTATGTCTCCTCCTCTGCCTTTCTTTCTCTCTCCCTATCTCCTTCTCTCTCTCTTTCTCTCTCTCCCTTCTCTCTTTGCTTCTCTCTCTCTGCCTCTCTCTTTCTCTCTCTCTGTCTCTTTCTCTCTCCCTGTCTCCTTTTCTCTCCCCCACTCTCTGCCTTTCTGCCTATCTTCCCCTCTCCCCTCCCTCTCTCTCTCCCTCCTTCCTCCCTTCCCCCAACCCCACTATAATTTGTCATCTTGTTTTCAGCCCTCCCCATTATTTCTCCCAGTTGTATGTTTGGGTTTCTTTGAAAATTCTTTCCTTCTGAACTTCCCATGAACTTTGTTTTAAAGCCAGCGGTCAAAAGGAAAAAGCTTCAGCAACACAACAACAGAGCAAATTATTTGCCAAGGGACAAGGCAGGGTGGGGTTATAACAGTGGACAATTTATTTTAACCCCACCAATGTTATTATGGTTTTTTTAAAAAAATAAATTCTTAGTACAGGATCTGTCCTAGAAGAAACACGTTTTTCTTAGTACAGGATCTGTCCTAGAAGAAACACAATATATATTTGCAATAGTGGCAAATATCTGTAGCTTGGCTGTAGGATAAGGACGAAGGTTCGTTCTCTGACTTTGTGGGTTTGGTTTCTGAATGTTTCTGACACTGATATCCCTTAAACTTCATTGAAGACATTACCAGGCTTGGAAACCTCTTTTTGAAAAACAAAACAAAACAAAACAGATGACAAAGTTGGACACAACTCACCGAACAATCAACTTGCCCAAGCAATGGAAACTCTGGTTCCAGTTACGGTCGGAAGTCAAGGACTAGCCGTCTCTGTATTTTTCTCCTGCTTTTTAATGGCTATCCAGATTTTTGCGGCCCAGATACAACAGCTATGCGAACAAACCAGATCTGCTTATTCTTCTGCCTTGAAAAATCCTTGGCAGACTTCATTATCGCTTGCTGGTAGCTTATTAAATTAAGTAATAGCTTCCCATTAAGTGGCAGTTCACAAGAATGGAATGTAAGGGGCGTGCCTAAGCGCACCATCGTGCCTCCCGTCCCTGTTCTATTGTCCCCATTTATTCGTACCTATTTCCTGTATTCTTATTCATGTTTATATTTATTCCTATTATCTTGTAAGTGATTGACAAATCAAATAAATAAATAAAATGTTATTATGCTGGTTCTGTTCTGGGAGAAAATATTGTATAGAGCAGGGGTCTCCAACCTTGGCAACTTCAAGACTTGTGGACTTCAACTCCCAGAGTTCCTCAGCCAGTTGAAGTCCACAAGTCTTAAAGCTGCCAAGGTTGGAGACCTCTGGTATAGAGTGTCCCATTGCCCTGATCTTCTGATTGGCCTCATTTTTCCATGCTCTGAGGAACATTTAGAAGGTTCCCAGATCCAAAATGAAGCCTGAGAGATTTGGCGTTGGAAGTTACAGGCAGTCCTTCACTTAACAATCACAATGGAGACCAACATTTATGTTGTAGAATAGAATAGAATAACAGAAGGGACATTGGAGGTCTTCTAGTCCAACTCTTTGCTTCGGCGGGAAACCCTACACCACTTCAGACCAATGGTTGTCCAATCTCTTCTTAAAAACTTCCAGTGTTGGAGGATTTACAGTTTCTGGAGGCAAGTTGTTCCATTGATTAATTGTTCTAACTGCCTTAGTTTTATGTTGCTTCTCTCCTTGATTAGTTTCCACCCATTGCTTCTTGTCCTACCTTCAGGTGCTTTGGAGAATAGCTTGACTCCCTCTTCTTTTTTGTGGCAGCCCCTGAGACATTGGAAGAGTGCAATCATGTCATCCCTAGTCCTTCTTTTCATCAAATTAGACATACCCAATTCCAGCAACCATTCTTTATATGTTTTAGCCTTTAGTCCCTTAATCATCTTTGTTGCTCTTCTCTGAATTCTTTCCAGAGACTCAACAGCTTTTTGCATTGTGGCGACCAAAACTGGATGCAGGATTCCAAGTGTGGCCTTACCAAGGCAATATGAAGTGGTATGAGGACTCCACATGATCTTGATTCTCTCCCTCTGTTTATGCAGCCTAGAATTGTGTTGGCTTTTTTGGCAGCTGCTGCACGTGGCTGGCTCATTATTTAAATGATTGTCCACTAGGACTCTGAGATCCCTCTTACAGTTATTACTATTGAGCGAGGTATCACCTATACTGTCCAAGTACATTTGGTTTTTCTTGCCAAAATGCAGAACCTTACTTTGTGAAATGAAACATTTGTTAAGTGATCTTTACGACATTTCTTGCCTTAGTTGTTAAGTGAACCATTACAGTTTTTAAGAATAGTAGGTTATTAAGTGAATCTGGCTTGCCCATTGACTTTGCTTATCAGAAGATCAAAAAGGGGGTCTGTAATGACCCGGAGTATGGCACAAAGGCAACACAGTTAAATAAACAAGAAGGGTCCCTTTAATTATCTTCAACATTGCCCCCAATGTCCAGGTTATTTTCGGCTAGAGAAAAACTCTCCCAGGAACAGCCTTTAACTGTAGAAAAGTCAGTCCAAAACAAAGTACATACAAACTATAATTAAAAATTCAAATAAACCACACTGTAGTAATTAACTGGACAGGACAGAAGAAGGAATTGGAGCCTTGAAAACACAGCCAAACACACACATTTGGGAAGATGCCAGGAACCCAGATAAGCCTTGACAATACCAGATAATTCATGTTTTGCTTCCAACAACTTTGCTGTGTCCCCTTTTAAACAACTGTGTTCCCAGTTGCAGCTAATGAAGGGAATCAGGGTCCTTTCCTCCCCTGTAAGCCATGCAACTCACGTTGCTCCCTTCTCCATTCCTCTCTGCGTGCCCTAGGATGAAGAGGGGGTGGCCCTGAGTGTTCCTCTGAATTCTCTCTGCCTTGTTCTACCTCTTCCCTGCTCTGCCCAGCAGGACTTAGCCCTTCCCCAGTTTCTTCCACAGTCAATGGAACCACACTCCCGCTCTCTGTCAGCTGCTTGGCCTCCCCCTCCGAATCAGATTCTGACAGGGGCATGACATGTTCTTTCTACAGTCACTAAATGAACTGTTGTAAGCCGAGGACTGCCTGTATTCTTACATATCTTTCCCTCCTTAAGGGTAGGCGTTCAAATGAGCTTCTGAACAAAGACTCTTTTCAACTACACTGGGATGTAAATATTCCTTCTGCTATGTGTAAATCTTCCTTTTTCTCAAAGCATCACCCAGCTACTTTATATAACCCTATTTAATTACGTCCTGATAATATTTGCATCAGACGGCATCCAGTCCATCAGCAGTTCATCCCTGGCTTTTCTGAATCCATGTGCTTGTCAAGTTAATGTCCTTATAATTTTTCTGCATGAAGTATTCCCCTTATTCTGCTTGGGGTGCCTGCATAGACACGTGCCATAAAGGTCAGTGATTTCAAGAATTTCTGATATTGCCATGGATCTATGTTTGTCGCTCTATTGTACCTCTCCTTTGGTTACGAGAATTCCTATTTAGCATTTAGGGTCACCTCCATTAATATTATATAAGACCACATTGCCAACCAGCTCCTGTGCATACGCAGCTCAAGGTATGTGAGGTTGTTCTAAAGGTTCTTCAGAAATGGAGGGAGTAAACTGGAGGGAGAGCCAAAAGGTTGAGCCTTGACTGCGGTATAAATAGGCCTGATGTTTCATCCTGGTAATTGCTGGAGCTCTGAGCTTACGTATCTGTGTCCTTGAATTCTTCTTTGTAGAACTTCAAGTTGCACTACCACCAAGTAAAGTCTGACAATGCGGATTTGCCAAGAAGGGACTTGGTGCAGAAATGGGTATGCACGAAGGCCTCCACACATCTGCACAATTTGGAGTTGTGCCAGTGGTGGGATTCAATTTTTTTTACTACCGGTTCTGTGAGCATGGCTTGGTGGGCATGGCTTGGTGGGCGTGGCAGGGGAAGGATACTATAAAATCTCCATTCTTTCCCCACTCCTAAGGGAAGGATACTGTAAAAGCCCCATTCCCTCCCTACCCCACTAACCTGCTTTCCAGCTCCGTTCTCCTGTGCAGGGCAACCAAAAAAGACCCAGCTGATCAGCTGGGACTCAATGGGAGGCAGATAATAGATGGGGGCAGGGCCAGTCAGAGGTGGGATTTGCCGGTTCTCTGAACTACTCAAAATTTCCACTTCCGGTTCTCCAGAACCGGTCAGAACCTGCTGAATACCCACCTCTGGTTTGTGCATGTCGATTTCTGGATAACTTGGAAAATTGGGTTATTGGGACCTCTAAAAGCAATAAACCTGGCCAGAAAGGAAAAAAAACTCAAATGGAAGATAATTTTTTCTAAAGAAGGGAGGCCCTTTTATCTGTATTTCTCAACCTTGGCAGCTTTAAGGTTGGGTGGACTTCATTTCCCAGAATTCCCCAGCCAGCCAGGGTTCACACTCCATTCCATACTGAAGATGAAATTCTGGGCGTGGGGTAGATGCCTCAATTTCTTGATAATGCCTTTCAAAAAAAGCCTTCTCTGGTCGTTACAGATTAATCCTCAACTTACAA
This sequence comes from Laticauda colubrina, assembly GCA_015471245.1. Taxonomy (NCBI): domain Eukaryota; kingdom Metazoa; phylum Chordata; class Lepidosauria; order Squamata; family Elapidae; genus Laticauda; species Laticauda colubrina. Next base: position 10,029,463 of record BLBF01000055.1, on the reverse strand, counting down.
CACTTCATTTAGCAATAGAAATAGCACTTAAACTTATATACCTCTTTATAGTGCTTTACAGCCCTCTCGAAGTAGCTTACAGAGTCAGCATATTTTCCCCAACAATCTGGGTCCTCATTTTACCCACCTCAGAAGGACGGCAGGCTGAGTCAACCTTGAACCTGTTGAGACTTGAACTGCCAAATTGCTGGCAGCCAACAATCAGCAGAGGTAGCCTGCAGTACTGCACTCTAACCACTGCGCCACAGAGGTTCCTCATTTAGTGACTGTTCGAACTTACAATGGCGCTGAAACAAGTTACTTATGACCATTTTTCACACTAATGACTGTTACAGCATCTCCATGGTCCCATGATCAAAATACACAAACATTTTGCAACTAGCATGTATCTATGATGGTTGCCGTGTCTTGGGGTCCCCTTTTGCCACCTTCTGACAAGCAAAGTCATTGCAGAAGTCGATTTACTTTACAATCATGTTACTAACTTAACAAGTGCAGAGCTTCCCTTAACAACGGTGGCTGGGATGGTTGTAAAATGAGGCAAAATTATCTTAATAACCATCTCACCTAGCCATGTTGGTCTCAATTGTGGTCATTATTTGAGTACTACTTATAGCAAGGAGTGAAATCACTGCACAGAAAAGGAAGAATGAAGTCTTATTTTCTTTCTTATTGTTCAGTCTATTTTCTTTTAATCTCACTTGAAGTTTCAAGAGCAACTGCATTGTGAAGGGAAATGTGACCTTCGCATGATATAGAAAACAGGGTTGAATAACATTTTGGGAAGCTGGAGCCTTATCCAACTGGACCAAGGGTAGAATGACCGGTCATCTAACACACATGAGCAAGAGTTGGATTAATCCTTGACACAGAGAGGATTTTGGCACATAGGATAAGAGAAGGTTAACCAAGGCATCGCTAAAATGCATTCTGGTGACGTCTGGACATCGGGACCCTGGATCTTGACTTAGAAAATGATCTATCCCTACATCTAGTTTCTTAGAATCAGAGCATCAAGTCCAACTACCTGGTCAGTGCAGGATTTACTACAGTAATCTTTTTTTATCCTCAGCCACTTTAGATTTTAAACAGCCATAAATGCAAGTTGTTTGCCAAAAACCCAAAATGCAGTCATGTGACCACAAGGAGGAAAGGGCAGTTGTCAAAACTTGGAAACTGGGGTCGTAAGCAGGGGTGGGCTGCTGGGGGTTTGCAGGGGTTCGGGAGAGCCCCTAGCTACGATTCTGTGCAGCTCAGAGAACCCCCAAATCCCACTCCTGGCTGGTCCCGCCCACCCCGTCCCTCCGAGGAGTCCCCATGTGGCCCGTTTTGGATGCAGGTAAGTGCAGGGCAAGTGTGGAGGCTTCGGGAGGGTGAACAATGGGCCTCCCGGAAGTTCTGAAAGGCCGTAAATCGGCCCGTTTCCAGGCTCCAGAGGGTCTCTGGAGTCCAGGGAGGCTGTTTTCACCCACTTGGAGGCTCGATAAAAGCTTCCGGAGCCCGGGGAGGGCAAAAATGCCTCCCCCCCCCATGGTGCAGGAGGCCGATTAGGCCACGCCCACCATGGCCACACCCACCCAGCAACCGGGCAGAGAACCCTTTGCTAAACTTTTTGAAGCCCACCCTTGGTTGTTAAGTACAGGCAGTCCTCAATTTATGATCACAAAATGTCTGTTGCCAAGTGAGACATTTGTAATGTGAGTTTTGCCCTGTTTTACATCCTTCCTTTGCCACTGCTGTTAACTGAATCACTGTGATTGGTAACTTAGTAACATGGTCACTAAAGTGAATCTGGCTTCCCCATTGACTTTGCTTCTCCAGAAGGTCGCAAAAGGGGGAATCACATGACTCCAGGACACTGCGACCGTCACAAATAGGAACCAGTGGCCAAACACCTGAATTTTGATTGCGTGACTATGGGGATACTGCCATGTCATAAGTATAAAAAATGGTTATAAGTCCCTTTTTTTCAGTGCTGTTGTAATTTTGAACAGTCACTAAATGAATTAAAGTCAAGAACTACCTGTAGCCCTGGGGGAGGTCTGTTATGACTTCGAACCATCACTAAGCAACTAGCCATAAGCCAAGGATGACCTGTACATGGTTCACCTGTACATGGATGACCTGTACATGGTTGGCTTGGACATAATAGGTTAACTTGGATTCAGGGTTTATAGAACTTAATAATTAACATGTTACTTTTTGTACTGTTTTCTTTTTAAAAGACAAGTTTCTTTTAGGGCAGGAGCAGGGGTGGGATTCTACCAGTTCGGACTAGTTCTATAGAACTGGTTGTTATGATTCTGTGCAATTCGGAGAACTGGCAAATTGTGCCCCTGGCTAGCCCTGCCCTCTCCACCTGCTCCTCCCCTCCCCGCCCAGTCAATCCTTATTGTGCATGTGTGACATTACACATATACCCAACATCGCTGACTGCATTCTTCCCTGCCCAGTCACTCCTTAAGGTATTTCTTTTTTTCCCCTCCTGATGATCAGCTGTTCCTCTGATCAGCTGTGGTGGGATCCCCCTCGCTTACTTACTGCTTAATGCAGGAGGCTTCCCTGAGACCCAGGAAGGCAACCCCCCCCCCTCTGTTTTTTTCCTTCCTGAGCCCCAGGGAAGCCTGGGAGCAAAAACACGCACCCAGGAGGCTTGAAGCCCAGAAGGCCCAAAAAATGGGATGAGGTGCTGCAAACAAAAAAAGAAGAAGCAGCTACGCCCACCCAGTCACTTGGCCATGCCCATCTAGTCATGCCCACAGAACTAGTTGTTACAAAATTTGAATCGCACCCAGCGGTGGGATTCTACCAGTTCGTACCTATTCGCTCGAACTGGTTGTTAACATTTTAATCAGTTCAGAGAACCGATTGTGAGAAGAAATTACTGGTCTAATCCTGTAAGGAAGGCAGGAAGGAAACATTCTGGTGTTGCTTACAGAAACTGCCTCTCCATTAACCCTTATTATATTCTTGGCAGGATTAGACTTCCTGTCTAAGGAACTTCTCTAGAGTTTTTTTCCTCTCCTTTGCTGGTATTTTACTTGTGTGGAGTGACCATTTAAAATTACAATGGCACTGAAAAAAGTGACTTATGACCCTTTTTCACACTTATGACTGTTGCAGCATCCCCACAGTCATGAGAGGCCAGGCAAGGAGATGCGTGCCTTGATGTGAGTGATAACATGATTACCAAGCCACGTCCACCACCTAAACCATGCCCACAGAACAGATATTTTAAAAAAATGAATCCCACTCTTGATCCCACCTCTGGGCAGTAGACCTCTTGAAATATTGACTCTTGCTGAATGCTAGTCAGATTTGTACACGACTGTCAGATACTCACACTCCCATAAATGTTCTATTCTCATTGAGGGTGAATTTTTCTTAACGGCAAACAAAAAAAATGGGGATTGGTTTATAGTCTGCCAGCAGCATGCATCTATCACCTGATATTACCCCAAATTCAGTCATCATCACAACACCCCTTCTTACCCTTGGTAGGACCACCCTTGGCATATTGCACCCAGTTTTGATCGTCACATTGTAAAAAAGGATATTGAGACTCTACAAGGAGTGCAGAGAAGAGCAACAAAGATGATTAAGGAACTGAAGAGTAAAATATATCAAGATATTCCAAAATATATCAAGATATTCCAAAATATTCCAATGATGGCGAACCTTTTTGTTGTGGTATGCCGAAATCATGCACGCATGTGCTGGTGCCCATAATGCAATGTGCCCTGCCCCCCCCTGCTCATGTGTGTGCAACACCCCACCCCCTTACCTGCACTGTACACACATGTGCCTCCTGGCTGATTTTCACCTATTTTCACCCTCCCAGAGGCTCAAGCGAAGCCACTGCAGCCTTAGGAGGCCAAAAAACAGCCTTCCAGAAATACCTCCTAGTTCCTATCTGACTAGATTATGCTGTTACCCCGTCTGGATTTTGTGTGCCAAAGAAGAATGCTTCTAACCACCCAGCTTTACATGTGCATCATTCAAACTTAAGGGTTCTTAATCTTTCAAACATCTTCAAAATATCAACATTCAGGATAGTTGGAGTTAATGTTCTCCTATTAAAAATTCAGTTTTATCAAGAGCTTTTAATGCACAAGCAGTTTTCCTGCCTCCCTTCTTTCTTATTTAATCATGTCATAGGCACAAAGAAGCATGTCATACATATTTGAACAAACCCACTGATACATTTGCCCTGTCTTACATTTTCTTTTTAAATAGCTAATCATTAGGCAGCCCTTAGGAAGTTATCAATTGACAATTAAGGCTATTCTATAATTGCAGAGCCCAACCAGATGTCTTCTCTTTGCTTTATTTAATTATTTCCTTTTTTTTTTTTTTACAGAAACAGAATATTACTTTTACCAAATTATTTTTTGGTAATGGTAATATATTGTAGACCGGCTCACCCAAGCCAAGAGTTAAACAGCTTTTAGACATATGTTTGTGAATGGAGAGCAAATGAGACCACACAGGTCTGAAATTCACATGGCTCAAAGATTGGGGTGTAGGTAGATTTGTTTGCAAGACTAGAAGTTTTTTGATAGGATAGAAGAGTTGGAAGGGACCTTGGAAGTCTTCTAGTCCAACCCCCTGCCTAGGCAGGAAACCCTTCACCACTTCAGACAAATAGTTGTCCAATCTCTTCTTTAAAATTTCCAGTGTTGGAGCATTTCCAATTTCTGGAGGCAAGTTGTTCCATTGATTAATTGTTCTAACTATCAGGAAATTTTTCCTTAGTTCTAAGTTGCTTCTCTCCTTGATTAGTTTCCAACCATTGCTTCTTCTCCTGCCTTCAGGTGCTTTGGAGAATAGCTTGACTCCCTCTTCTTTGTGGTAGTCCCTGAGGTATGGAATACTATTGTCATATCTTCCCTGTTTCTTCTTTTCATCTTCATTGTTCTTCTCTGCACTCTTTCTAGAGTCTCAACCTCTTTTTTACATTGATCAGAGGCTCACATGTTGCACTGCCATCAGCTACTTCTTGTAGCCAGAGTTATAATTGCACAACTGCTCTGAAAAATTTCCATCCCTCAAAAGCCAAAATCTTGCTTGAAATTGTGAACATTGGGCTAGGATGAGTGATTGTGGATGAACAACAATCAGATGGTAAACTTCTGCAAAAACAGAATTATGTAGCGCAAAGATGGGCAACCATTTGCCCTTGATAAATGTCATTCAAGGATACTTCCTGATGGTTCTTGCTTTGCTCCCCCAAGGGGGTCTAGCTTCCTTCTCTTAATCAGGGAGGGGGAGAGGGGAGGAGAGGAGAAAGAAAAGGTGGAAGGAGAGGAGAGGAGAGGAAAGGAAAGGAAGGAGGGAGGGAGGGGGAAGGAAAGGGAAGGGATAGTGAGGAAAGGAAGAAAGGAAAGAAAGAAGAAAAAGGGAGGAAGAGAATGGAAAGAGGAAGAGAAGGGAGTATGGAAGGAAGGTAGGAAGGAAGGAAGGAAAGTGAGAAAGCACAGGAGAGTTAGAATGGAAAATCATTATCAGTTTTTTCTCCCAACTGAAATTCTATTTAAAAGTCAAATATATCAACCCATAACACATTCCTATGCCTGCTTTAGTAGTTGCTATAAAAAAATGGGTAGGGGAGAAGGAAGATTCTCTTCCTTGCACTGGAAGAGCAGTGCAGCAGTTTGAAATCAAAAGGACATTCCAACTCTTATCTTTAAAAGATTGTAACTAAACTATCAGAGCATTTGCCTGCAGATATATTTCATTGGAGAATGTGAATGATGACACCCAGCCCGTGAAGGTGCTCAATTGGAGAATCTGGTTTATGAGACACCCAGGATCACCGGTGACTGTAAATTATGTATGCCAGAGTTGGCTTCATACAGGGCAATGCCAGTATGTTGCCTCTAATAAATCCTTTGAAGTTTTTTGAAGTTTGGATCAAGAATCTTGGTTTAAGTAGGCCAATTGCTGGAATCCTGACATTCTACAGTAAAAGATCAGTTTGGAAGCCTCTATATTTTGTCAAACAACATCTGAATCCCATCCCATGTCATCAATCTTGGAGGTATCAGAGATTAAATTTTGCTGGATCTTTCTCACCAAGTAGGGAAGGCTGGGCTGGTGAATCAGGAAGGGATGAGATGTCCTGAAGAACAACATTATCACATACATACATCACATACATTATCACACACATACAACATTTGCCTCAGTTGTGGCACAAGCTAAATCTTCCTTCTTTTGCAGTGACTCCAGACCAGGCAAAAGATTGCTATATAGCTTTTCTTTTAGATGATAAAAATCCGTGTGTTGCATGTAATTTCCTCAAACTTTAGCTTTTAGAATGCAGTGGACGATAAACTCCCTAAGATAAAAATTAAGATCATTATTGGTATATGCCTCTTTGAATTATGGTATATCTTCATTTTGTAAGCATACTGTCTTACAGTATCTTACATATTTTGTTTGCCTATTTATTTGCTTCTAAGGGTGTTGGCCTCAATTTCTGAATTTAACTTCTTTCCTGCCTCTCTACCATTGGCCACTTTTGAACTGTTTCTATAGCAGCCCTAAATGAAGAGAAAGAAAAGTGGGAAGTAAAAGCTAAAATTACAAAGGTTTTCTTTTTTTTTCTTCTCTCCCCTCCTCCAACCTTATAAAAAGAATTGCATTAATGATGAATGAGTATTTATTTTGGAATAATTATGTCTTAAGGTAGGTAAGATTAAAAGATATTGAATGGAATATTGACGGTTCGGTAAGAATAACCATAATGAGATTCCTGTAGCCTAATCTTACAATAATTGGGTTATTACTATGCAAATTAAGGTATTACCTTTAAAGAGGAGGAGAGGGAAATTCCAGCACAGCCATTTATCTACCTATCCAGAAAACTAGACTAACATTTACGTTCAAATTGAAGATCCGTTTTGAAACAATTTGGCATTGTATTTTTATGATTTATACTCTCTCTCCATTCAACTTGTGTGGGATTTTTTTTTAAAAAATCTTTAAATAAGAAAATGACTGTTGATTTATTTTACTTATCTAGTAATTTGTGGCATTTTTGAGGCATATTTTAATTATTACATTTAAAGACTTCCCTTGATCTTTCAGCCTATAACACAGGTCTCCTAACTTGGCAACTTTAAAACTTGTGGACTTCAACTCCCAGAATCCCTCAGCCAGCCATGTTGAAGTCCACAAGTGTCAACCTCAAGGGTGCTTAGATCTGGCCCGTGGGGTCACCCTGGAAACAGGAAAGGACCAGACCGAGGTGCCTCTGCCAGTGAAAACGGAGCATGGGAGAGCCGTGTGAACCCCGACCTCCATTTTTGCTGGCAGAGGGCTAGCAAAACAAAGTAAAAATAAAGCAAAAGAACTGTTTCCCCTTTTGCATTTCAGCATGGAAGAAGGGCCAGGAAAGGAGAAAGGGAAAGAGGAAGGACAAAGAAAAAGAAGGGAAGATGGGAAGAAAGCAAGGAAGGAAAAATAAGGAAAGGGGAAGAAGAAAGGAGAAGGAAAAGGGAAGGAAAAAGAAAAGGAAGGAGGGAAGATTATAAGGAGAGTGAGGGAGGGTCTGAGGTAAGTCCTGCCTTAGCACTTGGCCACCACAGGTACCCCCAACATGAGTGACATCGAGCTAGCCAGCTGGCCCCCCAAGATCAAACACAACCCTGATGTGGCCCTCAATGAAATTGAGTTTGACACCCCTGCACTAAACCAAACCGATGCTTTTAGCCATCATTTTTCACAAATCACCAAGCTCTCCTTAAATAAAAGATTTTATTTTGTCTTCATTTGTCAAAGTCTTTCTCTTAAATAGGAGATATCTCTGTATTTCTTGGCCACAGTAACTATCCCTGTGATTTTTTTTGTGGAAGATAAAATCTATTACTGCTTCAAATAATAGCTCTCCTTTGCTTCACCTGATTAACTAATCAGGGTTGGCTCCAGTGGTGATATTCTACCGGTTCAACCTGGTTCATACGAACCGGTAGTTAAAAAAAAACCAAAAAAAAAAAGCTACCATTCAGCCAAACCAGTTGTAAAAAAACACCTACCGGTTGCACCCAACCGGTATTTCTTCCCCCCCTCCTCCTGATGATCAGCTGTGCCGATGATCAGCTGTGCCAGGATCCCCCTCGCTGTCTTACTGCTTTGCCTAGGAGGCTTCCCTGAGGCCCAGGAGGCAAAAAAAGGAGCATGGGGGAAGTGCTGCGAAAAAGAGAAGCCATGCCTACCCAGTTACATGGCCACACCCACCTAGCCATGCTCACAGAACCAGTAGTAAAAATATTTGCATTCCACCTGTGGTTAGCTCTGAGCACACTGATGTTAGGTGAGGAAGAAGCTAAGATCTGGTGTGTCAGCTATATATTTTGAGGGACATGATTTTCTAAAAGCTATCACTGGTCCTACCCCTTGGACGAACTGATGTGATTCTTATCCCTAGTATAAAAACCCTTTTGTGAGTACATGGTGTGAATGCATTACTAACGCATGAAAAAATCAGGGAGAGGAGAAAATGAGCAGAATTGACTCAACTCACAGACCAGCAATTTGTTATTAAAACCTGGGAATTAGTTTCCATTTATAGAACTTTCAGTGTAGACCCTGGTTTTTTTGCATTGATCTCATTGAAAAGACGCAAGGGGGCCTTTGAAAAATGATCTGTCTTTCTTTTTGAAAAAAAAAATGAAAGAAAGGGAAATAATAAAGGGGTTCACAATGTAAAGGAGAAAGGATTGGATGAAGTCAGCTGCAGCGCCGTATTCAGTTGGTAGGGGACAAGCTTCTAGGGCAGTGATGGTGAACCTTTTTGTTGTGGTGTGCTGAAGCATGTGTGCATGTACTGGCACCCACAATGCAATGTGCCCTGCCCCCCTGCACATGCACATGCAACAGCCCCTACCCCCTTACCTACGCTGTGCATGCACATGCCTCCCAGCTGATTTTTTCCCCCAGAGGCTTGAGGGAAGCCTCTGCAGCCTCGGGAGGCTGAAAAATGGGCCTTCTAGAAATACCGGAAGTGCCCGTTTTCAGAAGTGCCTAAACAAGCCCATTTTTCAGCCTCCAAAGGCTGCAGAGGCTTCTTTCCTCAAGCCCCTGGGAGGTGAAAAAGGCCTCAAACAGGCCGAAAATCAGCTGGGAGGCGTGCACATGCTCAGTGCAGGTAAGTTTGGCTGGAGCTTGCATGCCTGCACAAATGGCTGTGTGCCACCTGTGGCAAGCATGCCATAGGTTCACCATCACAGTTCTTAGGGGTTGCCACAAAGAAGGGGGAGGGTAAATCTGCACCTGAAGGCAGAACAATGGATGAAAACTAAGGAGAAAACCAACCTAGAACTTAGGAAAAGTTTTCTGATAGAATAATTAATTGGTGGAACCCCAAAGGGGCTTTTTCAGGAGGCAACTGGACTTCTTTTTGTTTCTTTTGAAGACATTTCACTTCTCATCCAAGAAGCTTCTTCAGCTCTGACTGGATGGTGGGGTCATTTGCAGTCACCTGGTCATTTGCATTCTTTTCAGAGAGCCGTTGAGGCCACTTGGAGGTTTATCCATTAAACAATCTGCAGCCAAGACGGCTCCACACCCATTTGAACTACTCAGGTGACCCTGAGGACACAGATGAACCTCCAAGTGGCCTCAACAATTCTCTAAAAGAATGCAAATGACCAGCTGTCTGCAAGGAATATAAATCCTTCCTTTTCCCACCATGCAATCAGAGCTGAAGAATCTTCTTGGATGCGAAGTGAAACATCTGAAAAACAACAACAAGAAAGTCCAGTTGCCTCCTGAAAAAGCCACCTTTGATCTGAGCGACTAAGAATCTCCACAGACTTTTAATCAGTTGAATGATTTTCCTCCAGAAGTTGTAGGAGCTTGCAACACTGGAGGTTTTAAAGAAGAGATTGAACAGCCATTTGTCTGAAATGGTATAGGGTTTCCTGCTCGAGGAGGGGGTTGGGCTAGAAGACCTCCAAGCTCCCTTCCAACTCTGTTATTATGTTAAGCTGACTTGCATAACAGGAGAATGGACTGTGGGGGTATTATATAAAGAATATCCAGCGAGAATAATTTTTAAGTTTCTCTTTTTTCCTGAGCTGCATATGCCTCTGTCTGTGCAAGACAAATCCCCTTCCTTTGCCTTCTGCTCTTTGGATAAGCTGTTATCACTCTGATGGAATATGGAATTGATGCTGATAACTGTTTTTTTCTGATTAATGGCTATCTTACTACTTTGGAATTGAATGAACAAGATCACATTTGGAATACTGGATTCAGTTCTGTGTCAGGGCTCCAGCAAATCCACCCCCATTCAAATCTTAAGTCTCTAGAGTAAAAAATCTCTCAAAGTAAAAAGAATGTTTCATTAGGATGGCCATGTTGGTGTTAGCTGGGTGCAGCGACACCAAAATACATCATTCATTTCCCCCTTGACCTGGGTCTTCCCCCATCCCTTGGATATATATTCTCCAATGGGACACATCCATAGCCAAGAGTCATCAATCATGCTCTCCATTAAATTTCTTGCGTGCTGATCGCTTTGGGCTGCCAAGGCGGTTATCTAAGGCATTTAAGGAATGCACTGCTTTTCCCCACTCTTTTCTGCTGGCAACTAAAAAGACCAAAGGAGGATTTTTTTTTTTTTTTAGTTGACATTCTGGTCACCTAGATAGATAAAAAAAATGCTGAGGCCCTAGAAAGAGTGTAGAGAAGAGCAACAAAGATGATTAGGGCTCTGGAAGCTAAACCATACAATAAACAGCTAAGGGGACTAGATATGTCTAGCCTGTTGAAGGGGTTGACATGATAGCCATCCTCCAAAACGTGAAGACCTATCAAAGGGAAGAAATTTGATTTATTCCTCAAAGTACCTGAGGGCAGGACAAGAAGCCATGGAAGTTCATTAGAGGGAGATCCAATTTGGAAATAAGGAGGAATTTCCTAACAGAACAATTAATCCATGGAACAGCTTGCCTCGTGGAGTAGTGGTTGCTCCATTGTTGGAGGTTTTCAACAAAAGATTAGATAATCATCAATTTAATTATTTATTTTTATTTATTTGTTTGTTTGTCAAACGTGTACAAGTTAACAAGTGTAAGTATGAACATAAACAAGAACAAAGGAAGTAAATACAGATAAATGGGGACAGTAGGAGAGGGACGGTAGGCACGCTGGTGCGCTTATGCACGCCTCCTTTAAGGACCTCTTAAGAATGGGGTGAGGTCCACGGTAGACAGTTTGAGGTTGAATCTGCGAGGGGTTGAGGCTGTAACAACGGAGTCAGGTAGGGCATTCCAGGCGTTGACAACTCTGTGGCTGAAGTCGTATTTTCTGCAGTCGAGTTTGGAGCAGTTTACTTTTGAGTTTGTATCGGTTGTTTCCCCATGTATGTATGTTGTCATGATTGAGGTTGAACAAGTCATTGATAGGCAAGTCATTGTAGCAGACAATTTTGTGAACTATTCTTAGATCGGACTGCAGGCAGCGCTGTTCTAGATTGTCCAGGCCCAAAATCATTTGTCTGGGATCATATAAGAATTCTTGCCTTAGTAGGGGGTTGGACTAGAAGACCTCTAAGTTCCCTTCCATTCTTATGATTCTATGATTCCTACAAGGCAATCACATGCTTAGTCTCCATGGGGAGAAGGCAATAGGGCTGGAGCAAATTGGTGACCTTTTATTTCCCCCGGTGAACTCCACAACTTGCATGGCAAGCCCCTGGGGTCATCTGTTAAAAGCTAATTTTTAAGTAGGTGCCTAAGCATTGCCCATATGGATATTGCTTAAGTGGGAATAATTTGGGCATTTAATCACACATGGGCATGTAATTCAGTGCAGCCGAACCAGATGTAGCTCTTATTATGAATTCCCAGCTTAATGTTTTCATGTGTATTCAAGGATAATAATACTGGGATACATTTCAAAGGGAAAGAGATCTGCAACGGTAGAGATTTGGAGGGATTTAAACTTGTGTAAATGAAACTTTGTTGTTTCATTACAATAACTGGCTGTGAATGCAGAGGGTATTTGTGTGTGTGTGAAAATCTCCCTTCTCCCTGTTTTACCTTACTTTGACCGGATGGATTTTAAAGACGCAAGCTGTCTTTATCTATTTCCTAGAGAGTGTGTGGGAAAAGTGACAGCACACATGATGTATGTGTGTGTGTATGTGTGTGTAAAATGTTTTGCATTTTCCTTTGTCATTGCTTCCGTCTCTCTGTTCTTTGGAGCAGGTGTATGCTACTGGAGGACAAGGGAACATAAAAGCAGAATCTGGAAGAGGTTGTTTCAATGCTTCGAAGTCATACAATGATATTAAAAATGTTGAGACTCTGGAAAGAGTGCAGTGAAGAGCAAGGAAGATGATTAAGGGACTGGAGGCTAAAATATATGAAGAACAGTTGCCGGAATTGGTTATGTCTAGTTTGGTGAAAAGAAGACTAGAGATGATAGCAATGTTCCAATATTTGAGGGACTGCTACAAAGAAGAGCGTGGGAAACCTATTTTCCAAAGCACCTGAAGGAAGGACAAGAAGTAATGGATGAGAAACTAATCAAGGAGAGAAGCAACCTAGAACTAAGGAGGAATTTATTGACAGTGAGAGTAATTAACAGTGGAACAACTTGCCTCTAGAAGTTGTAAATCCTCCAACATTGGAAGTTTTTGGATAACCATTTGTCTGAAGTGGTGAAGGGTTTCCTGCCTGAGCAGGGGGTTGGACTAGAAGACCTCCAAGGTCCCTTCCAACTCTGTTGTTCTCTTATTCATGAATGGCAGGTGGGAAGGTTCTCAGAAAAGCAAACCTTCCTTTTTTAGTATTCATTATTTATTACATTTGTTTGCTGCCCATCTTGCCGAAAGGCGAGTCTCAGCAGCTTACAACATCAATTATCCATAATGCTTACTGGAGGTCCTTAGTCAACTGATTACAGTCAGACTAATGGGGAAGGCATGAAAAGAAAACAATTTCTCCCAAAGAGAAGAAAACAGTCCAACTGAAAGGCTACGTTGAAAGGACTAAATAAGATATTGCCAAGCCCTGCACAAGAATGACCTAGAACAATTCAGCTGAAGTTCAGTTCTTTATTGCTCATACCAATTCAGGTACTCCTCGACTTACAACCCCAGTTGAGTCCAACATTTCTGTTGCTAAGTGAGACATTTGTTAAGTGAATTTTGTCCCATGTTATGACTTTTCTTGCTACAGTTGTTACGTGAATCACTACAGTTGTTCACTTAGTAACATGTTTGTTAAGTGGAACTGGTTTCCCCATTGATTTTGTTCCCAGAAGGTCTCAATTACCCCAGGACACTGCAACCGTCATAAAGATGAGTCAGTTGCCAGGCATCTGAATTTTGACCACATGGCTGTGGGGATTCCACAAAGGTCATAAGTTTGAAAAATGATGATAAATCACTTTTTTCAGTGCTTTTGTAATTTCAAATCATCATTTAATGAATGAAGGCAAATATACGTGTCCCAGGATAATCTTGCAAGATCCAATCTGGGTCTATCACAGATTTTTGTCTTCTGAGGTTTCAGACTCATGCTGGAGCCAACATCAGGGAACATCTCTCCAGCTATGAATTCCGAAAGCGTGACCCAGATTGGATCCTGCATCGCTAAATGTCGTAACCACAGGTTATGACTAGAGATGGTATTCAGCAGGTTCTGACTAGTTCTGGAGAATAGTAGTGGAAATTTTGAATGCCTCTGACTGGTCTCGCCCTATCTATTCTCTGCCTCCTGAGTCAGTGGTGGGATTCCAATATTTTTACTACCAGTTCTGTGGGCATGGCTTGGTGGGCGTGACAGGGGAATATGGGAGTGACGGGGGAATTGTAAAATCTCAAGTCAGAGGTGATATTTGCCGGTTCTCCGAACTACTCAAAATTTCCACTACCGGTTCTCCAGAACTGGTCTGAACCTGCTGAATCCCACCTTTGTCCCGAGTCCCAGCTGATTGGCTGGGTCTTCTTTTGTTGCCTTGCACAGGAGAACGGAGCTAGAAATCAGGTTAGTGGGGTGGGGTGGGAATGGGATTTTGCAGTATCCTTCCCCTGCCACGCTGACCAAGCAACACCACGCCACACCCATCAACCCACAGAACTGGTAGTAAAAAATTTTGAACCCCACTATTGGTTATGACTATCTTATGACAGAATCTTGACAGTCTAAACACTTAGTACTCTCACCCTAACTGATATTCCCTGAGAGATTCTAGGAGTGGCTATCTTAATTCTCCCCTAATTTTTCACTTGAGTTTATCCAGGAAATCGACTGATAGAAAAGTCAAGTGAGACAAAAATAAATACACTTGCAATAGACAAAGTTAGATTGTAGAATTTGATACCAAGAGATATGATGTGAGTCACTAACTTAGATGGGCTTTATAAGAGTAGTCTTCCAATTCCAGCTTCTTGTGTTTACCTGCAGGATCAGAGGGTCCATAATCTGTAATATCAGAAATTGGGAAGACCATTCGCCTTTTGTTTCCAAGAAACCAAGTTAGCATCTGTAGGAAATAACAGATCATTCATCTGGATCTGTAGAACTTACCTTTCTTCTTTATGAGATCTTCATTCTGCTTCCTTTTCTGTTTCCATATTTGTCCCTGGTGGTTTCATGGCAGTTGACATTTCCCATGATTTCAGAACATACTTAGAAAAATACACTCAAAACAAAACTCGCTGAAGCCATTTCTTTGCATACTTTCCACCCTTAACCCATAACTCACCACAGAAAGGTTTAGGTGGTGTGCACACCACTCTCTGAGCGCAGCAGATCTTAACGTCTAAATTTATCCCCAAACCAGGGATTTATTTTGAGGCTCTGATATGAAATAGCCACATTTCTTTTGCAGACAAACACCTGAACAAGAGCTAACTTTACTGGAAATAAAATATAGTTGCTGTGCCTGGTAATTTTGCAGCCCTTATCATTTAAGATTTCTCTCAAATCCTTCTTGCATGCTTCTTCAGATAAAGAAGTCTACAGCTTATCTAAGGACTATTGTATGTAATTTTAGATATACATACACATACATATATATGTATATATGTATGTGTATGTATATACACATACATACATATATATAAAACATGTACAAGATAACAAATATAGGTTTGAACATAAACAAGAACAAAGGCAGTAAATACAGATAAATGGGGACAGTAAGACAGGGACAGTAGGCACGCTAGTGCGCTTATGCATGCCCCCTTTAAGGACCTGTAAGGAATGGAGCGAGGTCCACAGTAGACAATTTGAGGTTGAAGCTGTGAGGGGTTGAGGCTGTAACAACGGAGTCAGGTAGGGCGTTCCAGGCATTGGCCACTCTGTTTCTGAAGTCTTATTTTCTTCCATCAAGTTTGGAGCAGTTTACCTTGAGTTTGTATCGGTTGTTTGCCGGTGTATTATTGTGACTGAAGCTGAAGAAGTTGTTGATAGGCAAGATGTTATAGCAGACAATTTTGTGAACTATTGCTTAGATTGGACCGATTCTAGATTGTCCAAGCCCAAAATTTCAAGCCTGGAGGCGTTGTTGAATTCTATGGTGAGTGGAGGAGTGGAGTTTATTTTCTTTTGTTTGTTCTGAATTTCCCCTTCTTATTTTCCGCAGGGTTCCTGAGTAGCATACAGAAACCTTTCCTGAGTTTTTTTCCCCCTATGAAGTATTGTTCACTCTAATGAGTATTCATTCCCATGTTTACTATTTTTGCAAATAACTCAAGGCAGCGAACAAATACCTTCTTCCTCTTATTTTTCCCAGAGCAAGAACCTTGTGAAGTGGGTTGGGCTGAAAGACAGTGACTGGCTCAAAGTCACCCAGCTGGCTTTCATGGATAAGGCAGTACTCGAACTCACAGCCTCCCACTTTCTAACTTGATGCATTTACCACGAGACCAAACTCACTCTCACAAAACAACTGCCTGCAAACTGCAATTTTTTTTTCTCTTGGAATTGCACAACTGTCCTTTGCTGTAGTTAAATCCGGGGAAAAGTGTGATTTTTATCAAAGGAATTGCCAACAGATGCTACTGTTTTGCACTAACCTCATCTCACTCAGATAAATTGCTGTTGTTATTTTGGTTCCATCCAGTCTATTTTTGACTTTCTGAAAGAAGTTAAGGATATTCATTTTGGTCTGTAGTTTCTAGTCAAATAGGCTTGTTCATGCATTGAGGATGAGTTTGTGAATCACTGGAAATGTAGTTTCTTTAATTTGTGATTCACTTTTTAGCTGAAAAAAAAACCCCATGCTTAGAAAAAAGTGTACGGTGGGGGAAAATGCATACAATAGATGGGAAAAAGATATGCGTAAAATAAGTCCCAAAGAGATTAATGATGGAACATACGTGAAACTGATTTTTTGGATTTTGGATCATGCAGGCTAGTTTGTGAAGAGGCAGTTGTCCTGAATGGGAGCAATTGGCCCAAAATCATTATATGATTGAACGGGGATTTGAATCTGAATCTTCCAGATTCCATTACTGAGAAATCTGCAGCATAAGGTCCAGAAAGTCAAGATGACAATGATGGTATACAGGCACTCCTTGACTTACGACCACAACGCATCTTTTTTTTTAATGACCCCATAATCCTTTCCGGGGTGGAGTCTGGGCAACTGAATGGAGCTAGCCGGATGCCCTTCCTGTTGCCAATGCAGAGTTTTGTTTAGCAGATATATTCCCATTGTGCCCAGAGAGAGAAATATCTTCCTCTACCTAGGATCGAAGTCACAGCCTCCTGACTGTGAGGTGAGAGTTTCATCTCTTATTTGTTAAGTGTGTTTTGCTCCATGTTAATGACCTTTCTTGCCACCGTTAAGTGAATCTTTGCATTTGTTAAGTGAATCTGGCTTTATGTGTTGACTTTGCTTGTCAGAACATCACAAAAGGCGACACATGACCCGGGAGTAACCGTGATCGTCATAAATATGAGTCATTTTTGATAAATATGAGTCAGTTTTGTCTTGTCACCCAGGGATGCCACCTGTTCTGACCAAGGCTTCCAAGACCATAATTACACACATGCTTATTTTAAAAACAAGTCTTGTTTTATTGCAACACTGGGAATTATTTTCCTTCCCAGCTGTTAATGAATTCTCAAATAGTCCCTTGAGGTAAGGTACCCACCTTCTTTTCCTGTGAAGTACTTGTTTTCCTGTGAAGTACTTGTTTTCCTGTGAAGTACTGCCAATAACAGAAGTGTCTAATGAACTTGGGGAAAAAAACCAACCAAAGTACAAAGAGCTTCAAGAATGAATCCAAACCAAATGAACGACTTTGCTTCCTGCTAAAATTTCATCATCTTTGCCTATCCTTTATACCTTATGGGAGGGGCAATCACCTCCAAGCCTTACTTCTGAATTGCCCCTTTTGTTTTAGCTGATCCTGCCTTCTAGCAGTTCTGTGCACGTGCACATTGGGAACAGGGTCCCCTTATTCCTTGGCCTCGCTGCTGCCAGACACCAGAGGCTCCAGAGGCAGCACCCCACTAATGGTCCTAGCCCCATCTCTGTAGGACCCTCATCTGAGTCTTCTCCTCCCGGAATGGTCCCCAGTCTTCCCCACTGTCTGATTCCACTGTCATCTGCATAGGCTGCCGGCGAACTACAGCACCACCATGGTTGTACTCCAAAATTTCCTTTTCCTGATCTCCCACCTCTGTGAAATGCACTGTAACATTTAACCTAGTCAAAAGAGACAGGTGCCAACAAGGGTTAACCAGCTGTGCCAGCATGGAACAGCGACAGACACCAGGGCCTGCTTTAAATAAAAGGAAGTAAATATTTCATTTCAGTCCTCCTCGGCTGCCTGCTCCAGTTGCCTCCACAGCTTGACTGAAGATCTAAAATGACAGATCTAAAGCGACAACAACATCAGTTTCAATGTACACCAGTCACCCAGGACATGACTTCCTTAACACAAATTCTATTTACATGGAGCGTGTAGCTGGAGTGGGAACTTGGAGCATGCCTGGCTGAGGTACAGGCCTGACAATGAACGGTGGCTTGGGGGACAACAACAGAGAGATAAAGGAAGTCAATGAAAAAAATCTGACCCTTGGAGGACTCAGCTCTTAAATGAGGCACGGCTGAGGCAGCTTCTGGTCAGGATTGGGTCATTTTCAAGGGGGGTTGGGGAGAAGAGTCTTTTAATTGCCAATGTAAGCAATTGTAAGCTTGTCATATTGTGTATCTTAGGAGAAAGATCGGTGATAGCAGAGAGGAGATAATGTCAGACAAGGAAGCTAATGGCTCATTTTCTTCATTCATTCCTCCTCTGCTTCTTTCTTTTTTCTCCTTTTCCTTTCCTTTCTTTTTCATTTCCTTTTCTTTTTCCTTCCTTTCCTTTCTTTCTTTTCCTTTCCTTCCCTTTCATCCTTCCTTTCCTTTCCCTTTTCCCCTTCCCTTCCCTCTTTCCTTCTTTCCTTCCCTTTTTCTTTCCTTTCCCTTCCATCTTCCCTTCCCTTCCCTTCCATCATACATGTATGATGGTTGCAGTGTCCCAGAGTCATGTGATCACCTTTTGTGATCTTCTGGTAAGCAAAGTCAATGGGGGAAGCAGACAGATTCACTTAACAGCCCTGTTACACACTTAATAACTTCAGTGATTCAACAATTTGCTGTGTGCAACTTCCCTTTTTAAACACTGTGTTCCCAGCTGCAGCTAATAAAAGGAATCAGGGCCCTTTCCTCCCCCATAAGCCACACAACTCATGTTGCTCTCTTCTCCATTTCTCCTTGTGTGCCCTAGATGAAGAGGGGGTGGGCCTGGGTCTTCCTCTGAATTTCTTCTCCCTTGTCCTACCTCTCCCCCCTGCTCTGCCCAGCTGGACTTTGCCCTTCCCCAGTTTCTTCCTCAGCCAATGGAGCCATACTCCCACTCCCTGTCAGCTGCTTGGCCTCCCCCTCTGAATCAGATTCCAACAGGGGCATAACACAGATCAAATCTAAAGGAGCTACTTATGACTCAGCTTCAGAGTTCCCCCATTGCAGTCCTGTGGGCCAGTTACCAAGTGCTGCAAATGAGATCACATTTACAGCCATTGGCAATATCCTTTGATCACATGACTGTAAATTACAGTGCTTTTTGCCTAAAAATTTACATCCAGTTTCTGGCAAAAAAAGGCTGTGTGGGGTACAATGGGTTCACTTAACATCCACAGCATTTACTTAAAAGCTGCCAGCATTTACTTAAAAGTTGTATAATTGGATATAGTCACGTGGTGACCTGCTTAATGTCTGTGATGACTTTTGCAACCATAATTTTGGGCTCAATGATGGTTGTAGGTCAAGAACTATAAATTACAGTTTGATCACTATTAAATCCA
This sequence comes from Laticauda colubrina, assembly GCA_015471245.1. NCBI lineage: Eukaryota > Metazoa > Chordata > Lepidosauria > Squamata > Elapidae > Laticauda > Laticauda colubrina. The sequence goes on along the minus strand of BLBF01000055.1, from coordinate 10,010,141 downwards.
GGATATTTAAATAACTGTGAGCCAATCTGGCTGCTTCTTCATTGTTAAATGAATTTAGTCCCTATTGTGGGGTTAATTTAAATCTAAGTTCTTCATTTTTTAAACGTATTGTGTTTCTTAGATGCTTTGTTCTTTTCCTTAGAGTTGATTGTAATACAAAGGCAAGTATAAAATCAAAGCAATAATTAAAATAATACATTAAATCATGGTGGAGTGTATTTCTTTAACACGCAATAATGATCTTGCTAAGATGTTAAAATTAGATTAATTCACACTTTTATTCTCGGAATGATAACTGTCTATTAGCAATATATTTATTGAGGATTAGCAAAGAGAACTGTACCTGTTTCATGATGGTTAATCCCGAATGAAGTTTTTGTAAAATTATTAATTGGCACTTAACTAAGGGATTATATTCACTGGACTGTCACACAATGAGCAATAAAAGGCTTCTGGGATGATTAAGTAAATTTAAAAAAGTTTAACAATCCCAAAGTGGATCAGTAAAAAGATAAATACTATAGATTTAAATGTTCTCTTATCACCTACAATAGAAAAATAAATCTGAGACCATACCCTGCATTGTTGTATTATGATTTAGCCATTTCCGTAGAGCTACTTATGGCTCATTCAGAAATGTACATTTATGAGATGGAGGGAGAAGCCCAATTTAGTTAGGATAGTATTGGGCAAGAAAATGGCTTTCCAGAAAGGCAATGACTGTCAGAATGTGCTGTTCATGTAGAGTAGAGACTAATGGACTCTAGCAAGCATGACTAAACATACCATAGAAAGATTTCCATGCTTTATTTGGTGTAATAAATCAAGGTTTGTGGTGTCTTCGGGGCTTTTGGAGCCTAGTGGTGCTCTTGTTAATTTGATTACTGATGATGTTACTTAGCATGATAAGGAAATGTCCACAAGAAAACTACCAAGCCCAGAGAGCACCAAGGACCCCATACTTCAAACCTGAGCTAGAAATATTCTGCAGAATAGAGAAAAGAATAGAAGGATAAGAACAGAATAAGAACAGAAAACAGAGAGCAAACCCCACTCTGTTCCAACATTGATAATGTTATCTAGTTTGGTAATGAAATGTCTGCAAGAAAATCATCAAGCTTAGACAGGCCAAGGACTCTTGAGCTACAAATATTCTGTAGTGTAGTGTAGTGTAGAGTAGAGTAGAGTTGAGTTTACTACTGTATAATAGAGTACAATAGAATAGAGTATAGTAGAATAGAGTACAGTAGAGTAGTAAACAGAGAGCAAACTTTATCACCTCCTTGAACTGATAATGTTACCTAGTTGGGTAATGAAATGTCTGCAAGAAAACCACCAAGCTCAGAGAGCATCTAGGACTCTTGAGTGATAAATATTTTGTAGAGTATAATATAATAGAATACAGAAGAATATGGTAAAGTAAAGTAAAATAGAGAACAGTAGAGTAGTAAACAGAGAGCAAACCCCATTCCTTTCTCGCATGGATAATGCTACCTAGTTGGGTAATAAAATGTCTGCAAGAAAATCACCAAGGTCAGAGAGCTCAAGAGCCCTAGAGTTCAACTCTGAGTTACAAATATTATCCTACAAATCAAGGTTTGTAATTGGGGTGTGTTAAAGCAAAAAAAAAAAAAAAAGTCCAACATTCTACATAAGCTAATGTAGCTAAACCATGGTCAAAAAATCATTTCTTACATTTGGATCCATTTCCCATCACATCCCATCTAGCTGAAGTCTGGGAATTTCAAGACTGGACAAACTCACCATTTGGGCTGTTTCATTTGAAAACAAAATATTTGGGATGATTGACAAATGCTATTTAGAGCTGTTGTGGAGGTCTTGCAATTTGATGGGCCATCTTTCTCTTTCTTTCTTTCTTTCTTTCTTTCTTTCTTTCTTTCTTTCTTTCTTTCTTTCTTTCTTTCTT
>BLBF01000055.1:9983523-10008204 GCA_015471245.1 Laticauda colubrina | reverse complement strand
CTTTCTTTCTTTCTTTCTTTCTTTCTTTCTTTCTTTCTTTCTTTCTTATCCCACTTTTTTTTTGTTTATAAATAATTCAAGGTGGCAAACATCTCCAATGCATTTTCCGCCTCCTATTTCCCCCACAACAACCCTGTGAGGTGGATTGGGCTGAGAGAGAGTGACTGGGCCAAAATCACCCAGCTGGCTTTCAGGGCTAAGGTGAGACTAGAACTCTCAGTCTCCTAGTGTCTAGGCTGGCACCTTAACTACTACACAAAGATCTAAAAACAAAAGCAGGATGAGCATGAAGGAAGGACATTTAATTGCTCTCATACCATTTGGTTCTTGCTGTTTTTACCTTAAAAACACTTTTGTTGTTTTAGTTATAATTCCATTCCACTTTCCCCCTAATCTGTTTTCTCTTCCCTCCTTGAATTGCATATTTAAATACGTAATTATGCATATTTTCTTTCAAAATACTCCTTTCAAATAAGAGCTACTGCAAAATGCTTTCTTCCCAATTCACAGTTCTGTGATAAAGTTTCCAGTCTAGCTTTTCTGTATTAGCAAGCTCTGTTGTCTCCCCACCACCAGAAATGATTCTCTGCAAAACATTATCCCACATTTGTGCACTTTCATCTACATACATATATTCTGAAATACAATACATCCCAAGACACTTATTTCAATATGTAGTCCATCTTATTTTGTCTTGTCTTTTTTTAAAAAAAAAATCTACAGATTAATGGAGAACTGGGACGAAACAGAGCTGGGGGTAACTGCCTGCCAAAGTGACCTGGATCAGAAATAATCCACCTGTCAATCTCTTGCTGAGGCAACAACTTTCTCATTATTGGTGACAGGTAAGTTTGGGGACAAATGGGTGGATGGAATGGAGCTGTTTTGGTTTGCGTTCTTAATGACGTCGTCTACCGAAAGGAGAGTTAACCTGATGTTTTCTGCCTGGTTTGGTTTCTGATTTGTAAAACAGGTAGTCCTCGACTTATAACCACAACTAGGACTAGAATTTCCATTTGTTGGGAGAAATATCCATCTGATTCAGTTCCAAGTGGGGAGAAAGACACTGGAAACATGGAGGCTGATTGGAAACATGGTTTATTGATGGACAGAACCACGTGGGTTTGAGCTCCTGGGCTCACTGTACATGTGTAGTTGAGAGAGAGGGGTATTTATACCCTCTCTTGGGCTTTGAACTTGATCTTCCTGTTACTGTGCAAGAATATATATTCTATTGGCTGCTGTCAGATTCCCATGGGGCTATGCAGGGGTCCTGGCTGAAGTTGTCTGAGCTCCTTTGGTTGAAGCTTGCTGGATGGTGCAATGTCCTTAGATTATGCCATGTGGTGAGCTCTGCTACTAGATGGGATAACCCTATTATGTCCTGGAGGGTCATGTTTTAATCCCATTACCCTGGAACTGAAGGTTTTTTGTCTTGTAGATAGGCTGGCCTATCCTTTCTTAATGGGCATCTGCTGGAGGCAGGGGTCTTTAAAACATGTTTCTTCTTTTATCATCCAGGGAAATATAATATTCTGCCTTTTTTAATATTTCACTCTTCTAGGAGTGGGGGGGTTTGCTAACGTTCTGCACATGATTTACTCAAAGTGGCTGTTAAATGAATTGCACTCAAATTTATGACTTTTTTGTTAAGCGAATCTTTGCAATTGCCAAGTAAATCTTGTGGTTGCTAAATGAATACAATTGGGAAAGTTGCAAATGACAATCATACGATCTGCAACTGTCCTAAATATGTGTTGATTGCCAGGTGCCCCAATTTTGATCACATGATTGTGGAGATGCTATGCAGGAAGCATGAGAACTGATCCTAAGTCACTTTTTTCAGTGTCCTTGTGACTTCAAACAGTCACTAAAGAAATGGTTGTAAGTTGAGGACTATCTGTACCATTATGGACGGATGATAGGACCGATCGTCTGAAGCATATGGAGGTTGCTTATCCTGATTTTTAAAGAGACCAAGGAATGAATTCACGATAATCTAAACTGTGTCTAGGTTGCAACCTTCAGCAAAACTTGTTTTGAATTCTCTTCAGCTGAGCTCGCCCATCACTAGAAAAAGAAAAGGTACCATTTTACCATGTTCTGGATATGATTCATTAAATTGCCACAGACTCTGAACAAATGCCTGCTCCATTCTGTGGAGAGCTTGGAATGCGCCACTGAATTAGTTTCCTTTCACAAAGAATCAGGAATTGTGGTTTTTCTGAATTCTCGAGCCTGAAATAGTGATAGAAAAGAGAGGTCAGTCGGAATTTTTCTCTCCTGTGATATTTTGTTATCATCGTTTTATTGTGGTTTTGTACTGTAGGCTTTTCGTTTACTGGTGTAGCGTTCACTGAATTTAAATTATTAGGTGGCCTGAAAGCATAAATGAATAAGTTAGCAAAATTAATGAACTACCTAACTGTGTGTTGGAGCGTTTTGAAAACTTTTATTTTGCTGACTTTGTAGAGGAATACTGTATAAACTCATTGTGAGTTCAAAACTTAACTCATAGGGGAAAAGCCTATAAAAGTTGTTTTAATATTTGGATGTTGATGTAGCTTTGTCTTTTTAAAGGGTTGGTGCAGGTTTTTGTTGTTGTCGAATGTTGAATGCATAGGAAGATCATGTTAAAACCCTATTCTTTGTAAATTAAATCAAATTTTTATGTAAGAAATGAAGGTATCTACCCTTTGCGATCTTAAAACTTTCCAATCTTTTTATTTGCTTGAATTAAGTCATTGTATTGATTTTAATTTCCTTTGCAGTTTCCTTCTAAATCTGAAACATGAGTGGAGAGTAAGGTACATAAAGGAATGGTCGTAGTGAAAAAAGATTTTAAACATTTTTTCAGTGATGTTCAAAGAGGCTAAAAGTACAAATGTCATTGGGGTGAGATCTGTCTTTGGCATTTTCTCACATGAGAGAAAGATCTGGAGAAATATTTAACAAATTGTAAAATTGTCTTTTTTGGTCTAAATTAAATTGCTTATGTACCTCTATGAACTAACCAGTAAAAGGATAAATTTTTTTGCATTTCCGTGTGGCCATCTAGTAGTTACCTGGATTTTTGCAACCCAGCTCTGATTGTGCTTACAACAGATTCTGTGATGTAGTTACTTGTGTCTATGAAAAAGAGAAAGAAAGCATAAGGGGTTGAAAACTGGATGAAATTTGAGTAACATCTCAGGCCAAAATAAGAAACAAGCCAAAAACCTGAGCATATTTGTGATTGCATTTCATAAATTCTACAATTCTATATGCATACCATATCTAATTGCGAGGGCTTTGTATAAATACTGGTAGTCCTTGACTTCTGACCATAATTGAGCCCAAAAATTATGTTGCTCAGTGAAACATTTCTTAAGTGAGTTTTGCCCCATTTTATGGCTTTCTTTGCCACAGTTCTTAAGTGAATCAGTGTAGTTGTTAAATTAATAACCCAGTGGTTAAGTGAATCTAGCTTCCTCACTAACTTGGCTTGTCAGAAGGCAGCCAAAGGTGTGAACATGATTTGGCGACATAAATATGAATGAGTTGCCAAGTGTCCAAATCTTGGTCATGACTCTATGAAGTTGTTGCAATAGTCATAAGTGTGAAAAATAGTCATAAGTCACTTATGGGTGAAACCAGGCTGAATAGCAGTAACTGTGAGAGGGATCTTGGAGTCTTAAAGGACAACCAGCTAAATTTGAGCCAGCAGCAAAAAAAAAAGCATCAGCAGCAAAAAAAAACACCAATGCAATCCTAAATTGCATTAACAGAGGGATACAATCAAGATCAAGGGAGGTACTAATACCACTCTATACATTAGAAAAGTGACTCCCACCCATCCTGGTAATGGGACAGCATAACTTCACCACCTTCCCTATAGCTATGAGATTCAAATTTCTCAACACATTGTCCATCTCTGAAGAGGAGAAGTAATAGTAGTAATATAAGTAGCAGTAATACTACTAAGAAAAAGATTGGGTTTTAGCTAATCAAGAATGTGCAGCAGTGTGTAGCAGCAGCCAAAAAAGCTAATGCAATCCTAAAATTGCATTGACAGAGGGATACAGTCAAGATCAAGTGAGGTACTAGTACCACTCTATAAAGCCTTGGTAAGACCACACCCAGAGTACTGCATCCAGTTTTGGTCACCACATTATAAAAAAGATATTGAGACTCTAGAAAGAGTGCAGAGAAGAGCAACTAGGATGATTAGGGGACTGGAGGCTAAAATATACAACGAACAGTTGCAGGAACTGGGTTTGGCTAGTCTAGTAAAGAGAAGGACCAGGGGAGACATGATAGAAGTGTGTCAATATTTGAGGGGCTGCCACAGAAAGGAGAAAGGGGTCAAGCTATTTTCTAAAGCACCCGAAGGCCAGACAAGGAATAATGGATGGAAATTGAACAAGGAGAGATTCAACCTGGAAATAAGAAGAAACTTTCTGACAGTGAGAACAATCAACCAATGGAACAGCTTGTCTTGGGAAGTTATGGGAGCTTCATCACTTGAGCCTTTCAAGAAGAGATTGGGCTGCCATTTGTCAGAAATGGTGTAGGATCTCCTGCTTGGGCAGGAGGTTGGACTAGATGACCTACAAGGTCCCTTCCAACTCTGATTATCTATTACCTGTTACTTTTTTTCAGTGATGTTGTAACTTTGAACAGTCACTAAATGAACTGTTGTAAGTCAAGGACTGCTTGCATTTGTTAGATTTGTATTTTGCCTTCCCTTTAGGAATTTAAGAAGGCACACATAACACATTTTTCTCCATTTTCCCCCACAGTTCTCTGAGTGCTATACTCTGAGAGTGTGTCTGTAAGTAACACTGTGTCTGTAATGTGTCTGTAAGTAACACTGAATTTAAGACTCTCTCGTTCCAGTTCAACACCTAATCCTCTACACCAGACTGACCCTTAGCTCTGTGGCTGATACACGGTCACCTAAATGTAAGACTTAGTGTCCATATTCTGTAAAGCCCTGATTATTTTAACCCCAGTTTATTGATTAAATGACGATTGGCTGGATTTGTTCTTCATGGCAAGCTGTAACCCATGCATTACAGTGGCCAGAATCAGGCAAAAGGCTAAGCTGAAACTGAAAAAGAAAGTAGATTATATTTAAGGCAGCATACCAATCCATCATAAGAATCTGACAAATGCCATAAGGACACTATATATGTGTGTCGTGACTTGGCTAATGTCATTGATGACATTTATGTCATTTGCACAATGACATCATAGCACTCATTCACCTGAGGATGCCTGTGAAACTTTGCTTTATTGTGTCTATAACACAAATTATTATATCCGAAGTATCACAACTGTGGAAGTTTGAAGGTTTACATTCAAAACACCAGGAAAAAATGTTGATCTGTATACCACGTTCCCCCTGGTCTTATATTTTGGACGGCTCCAAAATAAGCGCTAGGGCTTATTTTCAGGAGATGTCTTATTTTCCACCCATGTATGGGAGGCCCACTTCTTCTGCTTGCTTGCAGCCACAACAGAGCAGACATGTCGAGCGATGGTGTGACGGAGTGGGTGGCCAGCCGCGGGAGGCTCATCCCACCTCAACTGTGGCCCATGCAGTGTGTCAGGCTTGCCTGCCTTCTCCCTCGCACCTTTGCCTCTGTCTGCTGCCAGTGCTGTCACACAAAAACGAGCATCTCGTGGCCAATTGGCCACTCTGGCCCACCGACTCTCGGCTTTCTCATGTCCCACATGGTGCGTCTGGCTTGCGTGTCTCCCACCTCTAATGCTCGGAGAGGCAATCAACTCACCTGCGCTGCACAGGCTGCAACTGCTGCCACACACTGTCGGGGCCCATGCTCTTGGCACCTCCAGTGCTGGCCATGCCCCCCCCACTGATGACAACCTTAACTAGGGCTTATTTTTTGTATAGGGCTTATTTTCAGGGAAACATGGGATCAGCCTATCATGGATAGCTGTTTGTTAACCAAAGTAGTCTTATTGAACTGGAGGAGATCACAGGTGATGGATGGACCTACAAGCCTAATGTTGAGAAAGACAAAGGCCCAGGGAGGGGTTTGCTGGAGAAGCATTCAGTAAGGGGTCCTTGGTACTCTCTGAGCTTGATTGTTTTCCTGAAGATGTTTCATTGCCCAACTAGGTCAATCATCAGTGTTAGGTGGGAGTGAGATTAAACAGATTAAGCAGAACAGATTAAACAGATAATCAGAGTTGGAAGGGTCCTTGTAGGTTATGTAGTCCAACCCCCTGCCCAAGCAGGAGACCCTACACCATTTCTGACAGATGGAAGTCCAGTCTAAACCTTCTAGTGTTTCATAAGCAAGAGATTTTCGAAATGGGAGAGAATTAAATCCTCAGTAATTTGGAATGCTGAACTCTCAGTTACAACTCTGTCAGGGAGATAATCAGAACAATAACAGAGCAGAAAGTCACGATTCCAATCCTTGGCATTGAACTGACAAAGACTCTTATCTCAAATTAATGTGTAGCATCATTGAATCAGGGAGTTGGAAGGGACCCCAAGGGTGGATTTAATTCAATCCTCTGCCGTGTGCCAGAAGATCAGTTAAACTTGCATTGAGAAGAGGCTACTCAGACTCTTCTTAAAACCCTTCAGAGAAAGAGATGGGAGAACTCTCAACCTTCAGAGGTAGATGGCTCCTGTTGTGGTTAGCTGGCAGCAGGTGCAGATGGCTGAGGAGAGCTATGACTCTGATGAGGGGCCAGGACCATCAGGGAGTGGACTGCTGCCTTCAGAGATTGTGGGGACTGGCAAGAGCGACGAGGAGGTTCCCAAGGAGCCTGTGCCAAGTGCACATGCATGAAGGATTGCTTGGAGGAAAGAACAATTACAGCAGCACAGACAACTCGGGAGTAAGGCTGTAAGGTAATGGCCCCTCCCTCAAGAGGATAAAAGTGTTGTTTGCAGAAAGCAAAGAAGCTCTGAAACTCAACTGGTGGACATATTAGTTGTGTTTTGAGAATTCTGTAAATTAGTTCTGATCTCTGGGTTTTTGTCAGCCTTGACGAACAACTTGGCAAGGCTCTTTCTTGTCAGAGCTAATTGTTGGAAAGCAGCCTTTTATCTGCAAAGGAACAGAATTGTGATTAAACCTTAAAAGGTGGGGGCTGCTGCCTTTGTCTGTGTTTGTTCTCTGGTTGGGTCAGAACAGCTGCGTTGTTGTATAAATGTTTGCATCAATATGCTTTCCCTTTATATTTAAAGAAATCTAGGTATCTGCAGCTTATGCCGATTATTTCTGGGTGGCAATGGAGACAGTTTTGGATGATCTTCCTGATGTAACTTTTTAATATACTGTATATTTGAAAAACAATTTCATGTTTCTACTCAGTTTTCCAATATATGAGGGGCTATCACAAAAAGAGGGGGGTCAACTTATTCTCCAAAGCATCTGAAGGAGAACAAAAAGCAATGGATGGACACCAATCAAGGAGAGAACCAATCTAAGGAGAAATTTCCTGAAGGTGAGAACAATTACTCAGTGGAACAACTTGCTTCCATTTGTTTGAAATATTATAAGGTCTTCTGCTTGAGCAGGGAGTTGGACTAAAGACCTCAAAGATCCCTTCCAATTATATTATTCTGTATTCTGTTCTCCACACTAAATATGCCAAGTTCCTTCACCCTGTCTTCATAGGAATTGACCTCAAGTCCTTGCATCATCTTTTTCATAACTCCTAATATCCTTGTTCTCCCTTTTTCCTCACAACACTTTTATCAGATTAACTTTAAATAATTACTCAGTAACTGTGATTAAATGGAGACCTGTAGATGGGTCTTACCAGTCTAGAATTCTAGCTCCTTTTTCACATAATCTTTATGGATAAATAGCTCAGCTAATTGCTATTTCAGCATTATGGCTAAATTGGCGAGAGATGTCAGAAACATCAGTGTAGATATTCTGGCTATTAGCCCCCAATTGGTCCTCTAAAATCGAATCTCCCTCGGATGAATGAGGAGGGAGGGCTAAAGAAAGCTTGTATTTATGTTAGCTTAAAAGCAATTTAGCATGTTGATGGCTCCCAACCACACTGAGATTCTACTCAGTTGCATTTAAATTTAATTAAACTGAAATGCATTTTATATGATTACTCTCCAGGCATGTATTTCATATTTTAGTCACTCAATCATATTAAACACCAGAGTTTGGAGAGAAAGAGGAGGGAGGGAAAGAGAAAGAGGAAGGGAGAAGGAAGGAAGTTAAAAGAGAGACATGTAATAGAAAAGTGAAAAAGAAATAAAGGGAGAGAGGGAGGGAAGGAAGGAAGTTAAGAGAGAGGCATGTAATAGAAAGTGAAAAAGAAATAAAGGGTGAGAGGGAGGGAAGGAAGGAAGGAAATTAAAAGAGTCAAAAGTAATAGAAAAGTGAAAAAGAAGTAAAGGAAGGGAGGGAAGGAAGGAAAAGAACAAAAGGAAGAAAGGAATATAGGAAGGAAGGAAGTTGAGAGAAAAGTAATAGGAAAACGAAAAAGAAGTAAAGGGAGAGAGGGAGGGAGGGAAGGAAGGAAAAGAACAAAAGGAAGGAAGGAAGGAAGGAAGATCTCTAAGCGTTCATTTCCAACAATGTAAATCACAATTGCTCACTTTTTGCATGAATTCAATATTAATCTGATTGCTTAGCTTCACGTATATGAACACAGTTGTGTGTAACAGCTTGAAACATGGCTGCACTTAGCTTCTGAACTTCTCCAGCATCACGTATTCCTTAATTTGTACAATTCTCAGCTCAGCCACGGAGATGCATCTTGGCTACCTTGCAGGGACATTCAGGAGCTAAAATGGCAGGCTCAAGCTCTCAGGATAAAAAAATATAGCAAATGCACGCCCAATGCAACAAAGTAGGAACAAAAATGATCCAAATGAATCCATGATGATTCATAAACATTTATGGACTAACCCTTGACTGCCATCTGTTGCTCATTCCAATGTTTACAGTTCTGCTACAGTTGCATTAATTCAACAGAACACACTCTCTTGTCCTAGAAGGGATTTGCAAAGGCGTTAGAGCCATTTCAAGCTAATCTGTGCTGGACAATGGCTATTGTGATGTTTCTAAATTCACATCCAGGAAGAAACTCCTTGGAACTGAATAGGGCTTCCTTCTGAATAAACCTAACCCTCATTGTGTGTCTGAGTGATAAGATCACACCTGGAAGACTGCATCCGATTTTGTTCACCATATTAATACATTAATAAAACTGAGTGAGTCCAGAAATATTTCACAAGAAGAGTACAACACTCCTCTGCTCGCAACAGAATACCCTTACACCACTAGGCTTGAAATTTGGGGCTTAGACAACCTAGAACTACGCTGCCTAGGGATGGACTTAAACGTAGTACACAAAATTATCTGCTACAATGTCCTACCTGTCAATGACTACTTCATCTTCAGCCACAACAATACAAGAGCACACAACAGATACAAACTCAAGGTAAGCTGTTTCAAACTTGATTGCAAAAAGTACGACTTCAGCAACAGTGGTCAATGTTTTGAATACACCACCTGACTCTGTTGTTACATCCTCTAACCCTCACTTCTTTAACCTTAAACTATCCACTATTGACCTCACCTCATTCCTAAGAGGTCTGTAAGGGGCGTGCATATGTGCACAATCGTGCCTACCATCCCTATCCTATTGTCCCCATTTATCATACCTATTTCTTGTATTCTTACTCCTGTTAACTTATACCTATACTTATACCTATTATCTTGGTAACCAATTGACAAATCAAACAAATACATAAAATATTACAAAAAAGGTATTGAGACTTTGGAAAAAGTGCAGAGAAGAGCAACTAAGGTGATTAAAGGCCTGGAGACTAAAACATATGAAAAACGGTTGCAGGATTTGGGTATCGCCAGTCTGGAGAAAAGAAGGACTAAGGGAGAACATGATAGCACTATTCTAGTATTTGAGAGGCTGCCCCAAAGAATCAGAATCAGAATAGAGCTGGAAGGGACCTTGAAGGCCTTCTAGTCCAGCCCCCTCTTCAAGCAAGAGACCCCATTCCATTTCAGACAAGTGACTGTCCAGTCCCTTCTTAAAGAAACCTCCAGTGATGAAGCACCCACAACTGTTCCACGAGTTAATTGTGCTCACTGTTAAGAAGTTTCTCCTTGATTCCAAGTTGTTTCTCTCCTTGATAAGTTGCCATCCATTGATCTTGTCCTGCCCTCTGGTGCTTTGAAAAATAATTTGACCCCATCCTGTGGCAGCCTCTAAAATACTGACATACTGCTATCATGTCTCGCCAGTCCTTTTTTTTCTTCAGTCTAGCCAAACCCAAATCCTGCAGCCATTCTTCATATGTTTTAGTCTTCAGGCCTTTCATTATTTAAAAGGCCTTTTATCAGGCTTTTAATTAACAGGGGATCAACTTCTTTTCCAAAGCACCAGAAGGTAAGGCAAGAAGCAATGGATGGAAGCTAACCAAGGAGAGACGCAAACTGGAACTGAGGGGAAACTTCCTGACAGTGAAAACAATTAACCAGTGGAAGAACTTGCCTTCAGAAGTCGTGGATGCTTCATCACTGGAGGTTTTTAAGAAGAGATTGGACAGTCACTAGTCTGAAATGGTATATGGACTCCTGCTAGTGAAGGGGGTTTATTTATTTTATTTTGTTTATGTATTTATTATTTTATTTGGTTTGTCAATTGTTTGTCAATGGTTTGCTTACAAGATAATAGGTATAAGTATAAATATAGTTATGAATACATAGATACATATAAGAAAAATAAAAGAAACAATAGGACAGGGATGGTAGGCACGTTGGTGGGCTTATGCACACCCCCTTTCCTCTTAGGAAAGAGGTGAGGTCAACAGTAGACAGTCTAAGGTTAAAGTTTTTGGGGTTTGGGGAAGAAACCACAGAGTCAGGTAAAGTATTCCAGACATCGACCACTCTGTTGCTGAAGTCGTATTTCCTGCAATCAAGTTTGGTACGGTTAATCTTGAGTTTGTATCTATTGTTTGCTCTTGTGTTGTTATGGCTGAAGCTGAAGTATTCATTGACAGGTAGGACATTGCAATGCATGATTTTATATACCACACTTAGATCAGACCAAAGACGGCGTAATTCAAAGTTTTCTAGGTCTAGAATTTCAAGTCTGGTGGCGTGAGGTATTCTACAACGAGCAGAGGAGTGGAGAACTCTTCTTGTGAAATATTTCTGGACTTTCTCCACTGTGTTAATATCAGATACGTAATGTGAGTTCCAGACTGATGACCTGTATTCAAGTATTGGCCTAGCAAATTGTTGGATTAGAGGACCTCCAAGGTCCCTTCCAGCTCTACTCTGATTGCTTTGCTAATGTGAAAAGGATAGGGAACAGGGCTCTATGTTTGTGTGAATGTCTGTCTGAATAGGGATGCCCCCTAAGAGCCATTTCCCTGAGATGCAGTACAGCGATTGGCACAGACCGAGAGCTTGTACCGCTAAGGCAGAACGCAGCTGTGCTTTGTTTATGCTGAGGCTACAATAAAAAAAGGGGGCAATAAAATTCGAGATGTCAGATCTCCACTTTACTTTATTTATGCTATTTCCTCTGAGCTCTGTCACCCGGCACATTAATCTCCACGGTTCCAGCAAGAACAGGACAGATTAAAATATCACAGCTCAAAATAGGAGTCGAGCGGAAGGAGATTCATCATCGCCCCTATTACCCAAAAAGAAAAAGAGAGAGAGAGAAAGGGCCAAAAAAATGGGTTAAATAGGAGCACCAAAGTTATCCTGTTCCTCCTTTGTGGTTTTGGGGAGGGGAATGGGGAAGGGGGAAATCTGTGGTTTTCCTGGAGTGAATGATGAATTATGCAAATTGCAATTCTTTTAAATAAATGATTCATCACTTTTGGGGTTTCCCTTTTTTTAAAGCTTCCTCAGAGGGTGGGTGGGTGGGAATCAAACCACTCCCAGCTCTTTTCGTTTTAAAAGAAACTAAACTAAGAAACTAACAAAACAAAATCATAAAAAAACAAAACATAATCATAACAAAATCCCATGCTGTATTTCCCACATCTGTGGTAGTGCTTACTTATACTGTATGAGGAGGAGGACAGATCAGTGATAGATATTATCGCTTTTCAACATGCAGACAGAAAGAAATATTGATAAAACCCCATAGTTCACTATGGCAACTTATTTATTTATTTATTTATTTGTTTTTTTGTTTGTTTGTTTGTTTTTGTCAATTGCTTACAAGATAATAGGTATAAATACAAAACATAGTTATGAATACATGGATACATATAAGAAAAATAAAAAAATTTATAAAAGAAACAAAAGGACAGTCTAAGGTTAAAGTTTTAGGGTTTGGGGAAGAAACCACAGAGTCAGGTAGAGTATTTCAGACATTGACCACTTTGTTGCAGAAGTCGTATTTCCTGCAATCAATTTTGGTGCGATTAACCATGAGTTTGTATCTGTTGTGTGCTCATGTATTGTTGAGGTTGAAGTGAAAGTATTCATTGACAGGTAGGACATTGCAATGGATGATTTTAAACACTATACTTAGATCGGACCAAAGGCGGCGTAGTTCTAGGTTTTCTAGGATTTCCTGCAATTAAGTTTGGTGCAATTAACCTTGAGTTTATATCTATTGTTTGCTCTTGTGTTGTTATGCTATAGCAGCATTCTCCAACCTTGGCATCTTTAAGATTTGTGGACTTGAGAAGCTGGCTGGGTGAACTCTGGGAATTGAAGTCCACAAGTCTGAAAGTTGCCAATGTTGGAGATCCTTGTTCTATCGGGCAGCTTAACTTAATAAAAAAAATACAGATAATGTGATGACCTGGAGTGTAACACAAATGTAAAGCCCCTGTCACACTGCACCAACGGATGCAAAGAGGATGTAAAACAGACAAAAAAGCTTGCCATCCGTTGGTTAACGCGATGTATCTGTTCTGTACTCACTGTCTCCGTTTTGCTTCCTCTCTATCTGTCCAGCATCCGTTTATTGACGTTTCATCCGCTCAGAAAGTTTTGAGCTGCTCAAAACTTTTGAGTAGAAAATGTATCCAATGCATCTGTTCTGCATCCGCTACGCATCCACTACGCATCTGTTCTGCATCCGTTACGCATCCGCTATATCCGCTAGGCATCCGCTGCACATCCGCGCAACTCCATCCGCTCCAGCGGTAAACGGACTCAGGGAGGAAGCAGAACAGACACGGAACGGATGCAGAACGGATGCCTAACGGATGCAGCACGGAAACAAAGCATGTAAAATGGAAAATACGTTCGCAGAGGGGACCTATCTCAGATATTAAGGATGTCTACAGGATGCCTAGAGGATGCCTAGAGGATGCAAAGGGACACTTATACTGCCTATAAAAAGGGGGAGCAACTCACCTGGATCTCACTTTCAGAACAGCAGCCCAGCTGCAGACCTCTGCAGCCTTCATCTGACTCTTCCTCTTCCACAGCATCCAGTCATGTCCACCGTGGATCGTAACACAGTCCTTTTGGCAGCCACCATCCTTCTGCAACAGTGCGAAGCCATCTACAGGCTCTGTGAACTCTACTAGGGAAGAAAAAGAGGTGGCCAAGAAGCGTCTGGGTACGAAGATGGTTCACCAGAAGAGCAGAGGACGGACTGTACAACAAGCTGATGGTGGAGCTCAGGAACGAAGACACTCGTGCATTCCAGAACTTCATGAGGATGCCTTCAGCCATGTTTGACGAAGTTGTGCAGTGCCTGACACCCAGGTTGACCAAGGCAAACACCAACTTCCGGCCCAGCCTGGAACCTGGGCTCAAGGTGGCACTCACTCTGCGCCACCTGGCCTCAGGGACCACTTACAGCATGCAGTACAGCTGGAGGGTGCCACCCAACACCATCAGCATTGTGGTCAGAGAAGTGGTGCAGGCCATCATCGAAGAATACAAGGAGGAGCTCCTCCAGTGCCTCTCCACTAAAGAAGGATGGAAGAAAGTTGCAGAGCAGTGGTATCAGAAGTGGAACTTCCCCCACACCGTTGGAGCCATCGATGGCAAGCACGTGGCCTGCAAAGCGCCAGCCAAATTGGGGTCCACTTATTTCAACTACAAGGGCTTCTTCAGCATCATCCTCTTTGCCATGGTCGATGCTGACTACAAGTTCATGTACATCGATGCTTCAGGCAACGGGTCAGCTTCAGATGCCCAGATATACAACGCAAGTGACCTCAAGGGTGGGCTGGAATGCAACCTCATGGTGGGCTTCCCAGATCCAGACCCCCTGCCCAACGACACGCAAGATATGCCCTACTTCATCGTGGGGGATGATGCCTTCTCCCTCAGAACCTACCTCATGAAGCCCTACACCTCCAGATGCCTCACCCGTGAAGAGAGGATCTTCAACTACAGGCTGTCCAGGGCAGGACGGGTGGTGGAGAACGCCTTTGGCATCCTGGCCAACAGGTTCCAGGTACTTCTCACCACCATGCAGCATCGCCCAGAGACCGTGAGGAGGATCATGGAAGCTTGCTGCATCCTGCACAATCTCATGTGCACCTGCTACCCAGTCTTGCAGAACAGGCTCGTGGACCTCCAGCAAGGCAATGGGG
Source organism: Laticauda colubrina (assembly GCA_015471245.1). NCBI lineage: Eukaryota > Metazoa > Chordata > Lepidosauria > Squamata > Elapidae > Laticauda > Laticauda colubrina. Next base: position 9,993,650 of record BLBF01000055.1, on the reverse strand, counting down.
ACATGGAGCCTGGGGAATGGAGGCAAGGACGAAACCTGATAGACACTGAGAATGTGCAAGGCCCCAACAGAGCCTCACGTGAAGGGAAGAAGCAGTGCAACCTCCTGAAACACTGGTGCAACTCCCCAGCTGGAGCGTTGGAGTGGCAAGACAGGATGATAGATGATTAATGGATGAGAGCGAGCCCATGCTACAGAAGCCCCAGCAGAACCAGAGTGAGGGCCAGGGGGTGGGATGGTAGCCATGTCCCTCTTGCAAGGGCTGGCAGCAGATGGCTGAGGCTTGCTGTGCTTCCGCATGGTTGTGGGGTTGCTAGCTGGCAGGGAGGCTGGCAGGAACCAAGTCTGGCAGGAAGGCTGGCAGGGAGGCAGGCACCAAGGCTGCCAGGAAGGCTGGAAGGGAGGCAGGCACCAAGGCTGCCAGGAAGGCTGGCAGGCAGGTAGGCACCAAGGCTGGCAGGAAGACTTGCAGGCAGGCTGGCAGGCACCAAGGCTGGCAGGAAGACTGGCACCAAGGCTGGCACCAAGGCTGGCAGGGAGGCAGGCACCAAGGCTGGCAAGAAGGCTGGCAGGAAGGCTGGCAGGCAGGCAAGCACCAAGGCTGGCAGGTAGACATGAACCAAGGCTGGCAGGAAGGCAGGCAGCAAGACTGGCAGGCAGACTGGCTGGCAGCAAGGCTGGCAGGCAGGCAGACAGCAAGGCTGGCAGGCAGGCAGACAGCAAGGCTTGCAGGCAGGCATGCAGGCAGGGCAGGGAAGGCTGTCAATCTGTCCGGCAGCAGGTCTTTCCTCTGAATGGTGACCTGCTTCCCAGCTGCTTCCCTTTATATCCATGGGGCTTACGCAATGCATCCTCCCCGCATGCGCAATTAACGCTCTGCATCCGTTAGGATTCCGCTGTGCATCCGCTGTGCATCCGCTTCATCCGCTTCATCCGCTGTGCATCTGCTGTGCATCCACTGTATCCGTTCCGCGTCCGCTTTGCTGAGGTCCCCTGGAAGCCTAGCGGGTGTGCCATCTGCTCCCATCCGCTTCCATCTGCTGGGCTTCCGTTCCGCATCCGCTTTCCATCCGCCCTGCATCCTCCCCCCGTCCGTGTTATCCGCTCCGGTTATGCAAATTTTTGCCCCTTTTGAGAGCGGATAACAATGGATGGAACATTTTGCTCATCCGTTGTGTCCGTTTTGCATCCGTTGGGCAGTGTGACAGGGCCTTAATAAAATCCAAAAAGTAAATAAATGTCCTTTAGTGCCTCCAACTTGGCTGTTGGATAATTGTTCAATAATTCTCAGTTGGAGATAAAACTTATTCAAAAATAGTCTTCAAAAGAAAGCAATACAGTCTGAACTTAATGAGCAGATAGAGGTGAAATAAAAAACCAGAACAAACTACAATGAAGGAAATTCCACAACGGACCAGGATAAGTAATTACCAACTTCAAGAAGATAACAAGGCACAGTCTGTTGGAAGAACACAAACCAAGATAATTTTAGCTCAAAATAAAACACGCTTTGCTTCTGGTGTTGCTGTGTTTTAACCATCTCTCTTATTCCTCCCAGCTATAAACAATGAGGGGGATCAAGGCTGCTTCCTCTCTCATAAACCAAGTTGTTTCCTTCTCCATTCCTCCCTGCATGCCCTAGGATGAAGAGGGGATGGGCCTGGGTCCTCCTCTGACTGCCCAGCCGGCCTCTGTCCTTCCCTAGCCTCCTTCACAACCTCTGGAGCCACACCTCCACTCCCTGTTGGCTGTTCCTCCTCTCCCTCAGAGTCTGACTCTAATATGGGCATGACAGATAATCGGGTACAGGGAGTCCTTGATTTATGAACACAGTTGGGACCAGAATTTTCATTGCTAAGTTGTTAAGTGAGTTGCACTGGATTTTCATAACCAGCTGGATATATACCAGCTCAGAATCTGATAAGTTTCCTTCCATTACTTCTTGTCTTGCCCTCAGATGCTTTGGAGAATAGGTTGTCCCTCTCTTCTCTGTGACAGCTCCTCAAGTACTGGAATACTGTTATCATATCAACCTAGTCCTTCTCTTTGTTAGACCAGACATATCTATTCCTTCATCTCTCAGTATTGGATGAAGAGGGTACATCTTTCTCCTTCTCTCCTGGCCACTTTTTACAGAGGCACAATTGAGAATGTTTTAACAAGCCACATTCATGTTTGATTTGGCGGCAGCAGTGCCTCAGATAGAAAGTCCATACAGAGAGTGGTGAGGGCAGCAGAGAAGATTATAGGAAGCTCACTTCCCATTATTCAGGATACTGCTTACTTATAACTAAGTGCGATGTGTTTAGAGCTCAAAGTATTGTTAGAGACTCCACACACCCACTTCATGGTCTGTTTTTGTTGCTCCCCTCTGGGAGGAGGTATTTCTAGCAGGATTCCCAGATTCTGTAGCCACTTTGTTTCTTATGCCATCCATCTGGGAAACTTGCAAGATTCGTTTTTCTCATCATGTACATGTATCTGAACTAGACTGTGCTATTTCTCGGTGTCATATAATATATGTGGGTATATGCATAATTTTGTATTTATTTAGTCTTATTTATGTAGTGCATACTGGAGATAAAGATCCTTTGAGAGCTGTATGCAATGAAATTTCATTTTAATGTATGCCGATTAGTGTACATTCAAAGTGACAATAAAGTTTTTTTATTGCATGGTTTAGCCTCCAGATCCTTTCCTGAATCTTGATTGAAATTAAATATTTGATTTCTAATTTTTCGACCCAATTATGAATCCAAGACTCCAAAAATATATTTTGAAAGTGGAAATAATTAATGCGAGTTCTGTAGACTTGTTGGTGTCTCTTAATAGTTTTGGCAGGCATCATATCAAAGCTTCTTAACTTTCAGCTGTCATGTACTAGCAATACATTTAATCTGTCAAAATCTGTCAAAAACACATAACAGAACGTAAATAGTTGAGTTTCAGAAAACATTCAATATTTGTACTCGTCAGTTGGGTGTACATTTTCATTCAGGACTGGTGGAAAGAAAATGGATACAGAGGACAAAAATAATGTAATTTGGAACTATTGAAATCTGAGATAATTAGCTGGGTAAGATGTCAGATCCATTCCATCCATTAACAATAATTTTACATGCAGCTCTTCCAATCTGCTACTTTTGCATTAAAAACTGCATGCTTACAACCCTGGTTGAAAGCTGAATTATAGTTCTCCTCCATACAAGTCTTCTGCGTGGCAAGTCCCTGGTTGAATATAATCAGGGAGACTTACTCATTTTCCATACAGCTGGGACATAGTCTGCTATAGAATTTTTTTCATTTTGCTTTAATTTAGCAAATAGGAGATGCCAAGCAATGGAAGGCTATCTTGAATTCCCAACCAAAAATATACCTTCCGCCATTTCTTTTATTTTGGAGATTACTTCCATACTGTATTGTGTGTTTTTTCTGGAAGTCTCTCTTAATTGAAGTTCAGCTTGGTCAAACTAAAGGCTTAAAGTCTCTTTAGCTGATGGCCCATTGCTAATGTAAGAACAAAATGCAGCATTGGTTACTGTCAGCTTATTTGGTACAGATAGTCCTTGACTTATGACAGTTCATTTAATGACTGTTCAAAGTTACGACGGCATGGAAAATAGTGCCTTATGACTGCTTTTCACAGTTATAACCATTGCAATGTTCCTGAGATCATGAGATCAAAATTCACACTTGGCAATTGACTCATATTTAGCACAGTTCAGTGATGATATTCTACCGGTTCAGGCCTCCGATCAGCTGAGAGGAGGGAAAAAGCCAGCTAGCTGAGAGGAAGAAAACAAGCCTTCCATGATCAACTGAGAAGATAAAAGACCAAAAAGAGCCTGGAGGTGTTCTGACCAAGACTTCCGAGACTATAATTATGCACATGCTTATTTTAAAAACAAGTCTTGGTTTATTGCAATGCTGGGAATTATTTTCATTCCCAGCCGGTAATGAATCTCAAACAGTCCCCCGAGATAAGCACCCAACTTTCTTCCCTGTGCTACCAATAACAGAAGTGTCCAATGAACAAGACAAAAACCAACTGAAATACAAAGAGCTTCAAGAATGAATCCAAACCAAATGAACAACTTTGCTTCCTGCAAAGGTTCCATCATCTTTGCCTGTCCTTTATATATTACTGGAGGCGCAATCACCTCCCAGCCTTACTCTAGAGTCACCCCTTTTGTTTCAGCTGCTCTCACCTTCTAGCAGCTCTGCGCACACACGCACTGGGAATAGGCTTCCCTGGGTCCTCTGCCTTGCTGCTGCCAGACTCCAAAGGCTCTGGAGGCGGGACCCCACTTCCAGATGATCCGGGCCCCATCTCTGCATCGGATGCAGGACTCTCATCCAAGTCCTCTCCAGACTCCTGGACTAGTCCCCTTTCTTCCCCATGCTCCGATTCCGCTGCCGTCTGCATATGCTGCCAGCGAACCACAACAAGGAGGGTGGAGGGTCGCTCCTAACTTTTTGTTTCTTCATCTTCTCATATGATTGGCTTGTTAGGGGCATGTGAGTTAGGGGCATGTACACGATCACTCACCTAACCAGTAGTGACTAAGGTAGGATCCCACTACTGGCACAGTGACACTGTCCTGAGGTCATGTGATTCCCTGCTGTGACTTTCTGACAAACAAAGTCAATGTAGAACCCAGATTCACTTAACAACCATATCACTAACTTGTCAGAAGCCAGCTGGGTAGGTCACAAATGGCCACCCCATGACCCTGGGATACATCGTGCCATTTGCTGAGCACCTGAATTAGTTTGCCATTTTCAAATGTTGGTGTGCAACAGCTAGAAAGGAATAGCTGCTTTGAAATTGTTTATGCACGTCTGACGTATCTCAATATAAATTACAGTTATTAGTCATTGCAATTATCTACAGATAATTAAAAGGCTGATGCTAATGGCTTACGTTGGTTTTTACTCCATTTGTATATAATCTGTGGAAAATTATATATAAATTAACAGTGGCCTCGAAAGTTTTGAAATGAATATAACTGGTACACTTTGCTGTTCAAAGGCAAAAATGCAAACCACTGAAATAGCAAACAAGGAAGCAAACAAATAACCATGATCTGACTTTGTATAATGGTGGAAAAATACATTTTAGGGGTCCTTGGAAGCTTTTATACTACTGGGTATGAGGGTGGTCCAACTTAGATAACTTAAGACTTGCGTAGGAATTCTGGGAGTTAAAGTCCACAGATTTTTTAAAATTGCCAAGATTGAGAAAAACTGCTATAGAACATTGATATAATTCTACTAGATTTTAGAATGGTTTTTTCCTGGTTGGTTCCTGAAAGTGTCATCATTTGATCTTCATGTGATCATAAGGATATATAGAATAGAACAGAACAGAACAGAACAGAACAGAACAGAACAGAACAGAACAGAATAGAATAGAATAGAATAGAATAGAATAGAATAGAATACTTTATTGGCCAAGTATGATTGGATACACAAGGAATTTGTCTTGGTGCAAATACTCTCAGTATACATAAAAGAAAAGATAAATTCATTAAGAGTCAAGAATCATCAGGTACAACACTTAATGACAGTCATAAAGTACAATAAGCAATCAAATCATACTAGGAAGCAGTCAATATAAATCGTAAGGATACAAGCAACAAGTTACAGTCATATAGTCACAAGTGGGAGGAGAAGGGTGAGAAGGAGTGGTGAGAAGGTTAATAGTGATAGTAGTGCAGACTTTGTAAATAGTTGGACAGTGTTGAGGGAATTATTTGTTTAGCAGAGTGATGGCATTTGGGAAAAAACTGTCCTTGTGTCTAGTTGTTCTGGTGTGCAGTGCTCTATAGCGTCATTTTGTGGGAAGGAGGTGAAACAGTTTATGTCCAGGATGTGAGGGGTCTGTAAATATTTTCACAACCCTCTTTTTGACTTGTGCAGTATTCAAGTCCTCAATGGAGGCAGGTTTTAAGGAATAACTTCATTCTTATTGAAGTCTTTGAAATATGCTAGGTAACATATTTAAGGAATTAAATAAAACTTGATAGTTAAGCAGACAAGACTGGGTTTTAGGATATTTACAGAAGCCCAACAGAGTGCAGTATTATCATTTTTTTCCCAACATATCTTGATATAAAACATAGGGAATGATAAAGCTGCTAGAGTCCGCTTTGGGTACTTGAATTCAGGTGCTTGAATTCAGGAACATCAGCAGAGGGCTGGCCAGCCATTATCCAATGAAGAACCTAATACAATAAATACATTGAGTCATAGGTATCACTATCAGTCCTTATTGTTAGTACAATTTAGTTGCAATATCTCTTCTGCAATGTAAATTATTATCCCACATCATAAAATCAAACTGGAGAAATACTGGATAAGACATACGATTGGATTATGTTATTTATGCTGGCCCAAAAGGCTGACACAGTTCTAGGCTGCATAAACAGAGATCATGTGAAGTCTAGTAAAGAAAAGGACCAGGGGAGACATGATAGAGGTCTTCCAATATTTGAGGGGCTGCCACAGAGAGGAAGGGGTCAAGCTATTTTCTAAAGCACCTGTAGGCCAGACAAGGAATAATGGATGGAAACTGAACAAGGAGAGATTCAACCTGGAAAGAAGGAGAAACTTTCTGACAGTGAGAACAATCAACCCATGGAACAGAAGCTGCCCTCAGAAGTTGTGGGAGCTTCATCACTTGAGACTTTCAAGAAGAGATTGGACTGCCATTTCTCAGAAATGGTGTAGGGTCTCCTGCTTGGGCGGGGGGTTGGACTAGATGACCTACAAGGTCCCTTCCAACTCTGATTATCTGTTATCTGTTACCACTTTATAAGGCCTTGGTAAGACCACACTTGGAATACTGCATCCAGTTTTAGTCGCCATGATATTAAAAAGATGTTGAGACTTTAGAAAGAGGGCAGAGAAGAGCAACCAGGATGATTAGGAGACTGGAGGCTAAAATATATGAAAAACGGTTGCAGGAACTGTGTATGTCTTTTTTTCATGAAAAGTGACATGTTAGATAGTGGTCCAATATTTAAGGAGCTGCCACAAAGTAGAGTGAGTCAATGTATTCTCCAGAGAACCAGAAGGCAGAACAAGAAACAGTGGATGGACATTGATCAAGGAGCGATCCAACCTAGAACAAAGGAGAAATTTATTGACAGTGATAACAATTAATCAGTGGAATGGCTTGCTTCCAGAAGTTGTGGATTCTTCAACACTGGAGGCTTTTAAAAAGAGATTGGGCAACCACGTGTCTAAAAATGGTATGAGGTATCCTGATTGAGCAGGAGGTTGGACTAGAAGATCTCCCATGTCCCTTCCAGCTCTGTTATTCTGTTGTTCAAGGCACACTGCAGAAATCATCACCAATGTAATCATCACAATATCATTTATATTTAAAAAAACTAGACTTCCCGATAAAAAATGAATTATCTAATAGAGTAAGACATGCAGCATGTTATAAACTCAACCTCTGGTGATTGCATGTACTTATTCATGTTTTCTTGGAAACAGTCTTGAAGTGGCTCACAATTTCTATTTCGGGGTTGTTTTTTAGACTTTCCAGTATTTTTTGCTGGCTCCTCACCCTGAGAGTAATCCTAATATTAAGTAGGTCTAACTAACCCTGCTGTCTCCCCCACCCCCAGATCAGCCTTATGGCTAGATGCTGCCCCCTGCTGGGCCATCACAAGTAGAAATAGGTACAAATATCAACTAAATCCTCTTAATTGGGCAACTAGAGATTGAGTTGTGCGTGGGAAACCTCTCCGTGTTGACTGGCGCACAAAAAAACAAAAAACAAAAAAACCCTTTTGAGATGCAGAAGGAATTGTCTGGGAAAGTGTGTGTGTGTGTGTGTGTGTGTGTGTTTGTGAGTGAAGAGGGACCTGGTGAAAGAAGATGAGGGTTTGAAAAGGAAACCCTTGATTCGAGGGTTAAGGGTATTAGATGGAATGGCCTAATGCAAGGGTCTTCAAACTTGGCAAGCTTAAGACTTGTGGACTTCAACTCCCAGAATTCCTGAGCTAACATGACTGGAGGAGGAATCCTGGGAGTTGAAGCTCACAAGTCTTAGAGCTGTCAAGTTTGAAGACCCCCTCTGGTCTAATGGGTCATATTTGCTCACAGACTGAAATAAGAAGTAATGGATGGAAACTTGTCAAGAAGAGAAGCACCTTAGAAGTTAGGAAACTTTTCTTGACAGCGAGAACAATTAACCAATGAAACTGCTTGCCTTCAGAACTTGTGGGTGCTCCATCATTGAAAGTTTTAAGAAGAGATTGGACAACCATTTTCTGGAATCCTCTGCATGAGCAAGGGGTTGGACTAGAAGACCTCCAAGGTCCCTTCCTACTCTGTTCATTTTTGGATTCTGTATAAAGATGCAGCTGCTTTAAAGAGCTGTTGGCAGATGCTATACTCTTACCACAGTGATTAGGTTAGATTAGGCCAGTAATTGCTTCTAACAACCGGTTCTCTGAACTGCTTAGAATGTTAACAACCGGTTCTAGTGAATAGGTGCAAACTGGTAGAATCCCACCCCTGACCTTGGGACACTGCAATTGTCATAAATATGAGTCAGTTGCCAAGCATCTGACTTTTGAGTCTTAATTTTGATCAAATAACCATGGAGAGGTTGCATCAGTTGTAAGTGTGAAATACTGTCACCAGTCACTTTTTTCACTGCCATTGTACCTTTGAACAATCACTAAATGAACTGTTGTACATTGAGGGCTATTTGTATTTGAAAGACTGCTACCTCAAAAAATTTGACCAGATAGATTGAAAAGGCTTCCTTCTAGTTTGACAAAACCCTCCAGATGCAGTTCAGAGAACCGGTTGTTAGAAGCAATTACTGGCCTAATCCTGTAAGGAAGGCAGGAAGGAAACATTCTGGTGTTGCTTACAGAAACTGCCTCTCCATTAACCCTTATTACATTCTTGGCAGGACTAGATTTCCTGTCTCAGGAATGTCTCTGGAGTTTTTTTTTTCCTCCTTTGCTGCTACTTTGCTTGTGTGGGGTGACCATTCAAAGTTACAATGGCACAGAAAAAAGTGACTTATGACCCTTTTTCACATTTACGACTGTTGCGGAATCACCACAGTCATGAGAGGCCAGGCAAGGAGATGCGTGCCTCGATATGAGTGATATTGAGTTGGCCACACCCAGCCAGTAACATGACCACCAAGCCACATCCACCCAGTCACATGACCACCAAGCCACACCCACCAATTAAGCCACACCCAAAGAACTGGTTGTTAAACAATTTGAATCCCACCCCTGCCCAAGGTCATATGATCTTTTTGCGTCTTTCTAACAATGGGGAAGCCAGATTTATTTAACAATTCTGATACTAACTTAACAACTGCAGTGATTCATTTAACCACTGTAACAAGAAAGGTTGTAAAATGGGGCAAAACTCACTTGACAAATGTTTTACTTGATAATAGAAATTTTGGGCTCAATTGGTTATAAGTTGAGGATAGCTGGAGTTAAGAACCATCATCTAAAGATGAAAGTTCACTTTATTTAGGAATTGTGTAACTCCGTTCTTTTAATGCAGCTATATATATGCTAATTATGGTCACCTGTATGTATTAAATTGAAAACAATATAGTAGAAACGAATTTCTTCTTTGCAATCATCAGAGGAATTAATGCCTTCTTATTTGTGGCTACAAAGTCACATGAGTCTTCAATATTCCCCTGTATTTATATTTCTAGTTTTGGAACAGTGTTTGACATTTACATAATAAGGGCTTGTTGACACAATCAAGATCCTGTGGTAATTAACCCAAAACTAAGATTACAATTTCTGTAGCTAAAAACAAGATATTTCAGCTCATTTCATTATAGTTATTCTTATTTTTGTGTGATTCAAAAATGGAGCAGCAAGCTAGGAATAGGCAGAAGTTAATTATTCTGTATTTCAGATTTTTTTTTAGTCAAAAGTTTAGCCATGTAATATGTAGAGTTGGTGAAATTTTGTTCTCCTGATTTTATGATGGGGACGGAGAAAAGAAGAGAGAGAAAAAAAGAACGGAGAGAAAGGAAGGGAGGGAGGGAGGGAGGGAGGGAGGGAGGGAGGGAAGGAAAGAAAGAAAGAAAGAAAGAAAGAAAGAAAGAAAGAAAGA